>PVHY01000574.1:0-107846 GCA_004024945.1 Uropsilus gracilis
GTTAGGGTTTGATATCTGAGCAGCTGCTGGCGCAGGCGGGAGAACCCATAGGAAGGAGGAATTTGAACGGGGGTGTCCCTATCCCCCCATAACAACCTCATTACATAAAATGTTGAGAATGAGCACTAATCTGCAATGAAAGAAAAGCAACCAATCAGTGGTTGCCTGGGGAAAGGGAGTGAAAAGAAACAGGAGCGAAAAATTACAAAAGGGCAAATGATAACTTTTAGAGGGATAGATGTTTGTTCTAGTGTGGTGATGGTGTCAAAAATATACACACACATCAAAATATTAAATGACCCATTTTAAATATTGGTAGCTTATTCTATATTAATTATACCCCAGTAATACTCTTTTAAAGACCTATGTCTCAAGGTGGAAATTTTAAGAAAAATCTTTGAGAATTCTGGCCACAGTTTTTATTTGAAAGAATTTTAAAGCCTTAAGTCAATAATCATGGAAGTTGTAGTGTTTGATAAGAAAGCTCAAGTTAGACTTTTTTCTTGAAGTGATTATTTCGCACTGTATTATGACTAAATTATGAGCAATGTCTACAATATTGCAATGTCTACAATATTTTATGTTACATCTAGTGCAGTGCCTTGCAAATTATGTATCTTTAGTAAAGAGTTGTTACGTGACTGAGTGAATGCAATAAAAGATTTCAACATTTTACTCTGGCATTTGAAATCCACTGTTGATTGCCTTGAAGAATTGTTATTTGGGAACAACTATAGTAATAATTCAATGATTTAATTTCGTTTAGGAAAAGGAGACAATATTGATAATGTGTAGGTATTTCAGTGTCTCATGATTAATTCCTTATTGTTTTGACAGAACATCATCTAATGAACAATATAGATAAACAATACATGATATCAGGTTCATATCATATTTTCTATGGAGTATTTGGTTTCAGAAAAATTGTAATAAAAGAAGTTGATTTACTGATACTTGATTCAAAAACTGTATTTGCAGATCTAATTATTAATACAGCTCCTTAAAGTCTTTCCCATTCTTTGAATCTTCTGTTACAAGCAGAAAAATGTCATCACCCTCCCCCCAAAATAGGAATCCTTTAAAAGCAATACAGATAGTAAAGAACAAACATGATTTCCTTTATAATTTTACCAATTTCTTAAAATCATAAGTAAAAAGATTATCACCAGATGATAATTGCAAAATAATAGTAATGATTATGATTAGCTATAATCACAACTAACAGTAGTGAAGGAACCAGTATGAACCATACAAAGGAAGTATTTGGAATAGCAAATGGAAGGCTGAAAGTTTCTTTACATAAGAGCTTTTTTCCCATTTACTTATTTCAATAACACTGGAAAATAAAGATCATAATTATGATTAAGTCACTATCCAAGGGGGTATAGTCACTTCATTTTTCTTGAAAATGCAAATATATGTAGAATATATATTGATAAATTTACTTTTCCTATGAAGCACTTATTGATTTTTTAGTTTTCCAATAAATTAATGCTTAATTAAACCTACATATTCCAAAGAAAACATATTAAAATTGCTATCCTAAAAATACCAAATTACTCTCCCAAATTCTTTATTGTCATATTATTTCTCCACTACAACTAATTACTTGCTAGTGGTTTTTCAAAAGCAGCTGATGTTAGTTTGCTGATTTTTATATTCAAAGTATATGTTTCTAATTTAAGACATGGTCTTTTTCCTGAAATCTTTTAAATAATACTAAAAAGCTGATAATAGACACGCACTAAGCTAGTTTTAACATAATCAAATAATGACAGATAAAAAGTACTGCATAGGTTCATATAAATAAGTTGCTAAGACAATAATATTAATAAAATGTTGATGGAATTTTTTTAACTAAAAGCCTCAACTAATTATCACAATGACCTTAATAAAATATATTTTTATTATTCAACATAAAACATGAAAATTACATTTAAAGATCCGTAGAGTCTCAAGTACACTGTGTATCTTATGCCCATAATAAGTGAATATTTTCTTTTACCCTCTGACTTATTTCACTTGGCATAATCCCTTAAAGGAGTATAGGGAAACTATGAGGGTCTGTGGTGATGGTGAGGTGATGGTTGGAGATTTAATGGGACTTGGGGGGAGAAATCAAATATTGTACACATGTGAATAATAATCAATAAATATATTAAAAGTAAAAATACAAAAAAATTAAAAACAACTGGATAGTCACAGTCAAGAAGAAAGTGTTAGATGGCAGGCTAAATACCTACACATTATCAATATTGTCTCCTTTTCCTAAATGAAATTAAATCGAATACTATGATATCGTCAAAACTTAGCGTCACTGAACTTCATTATCTTGGATTCAAGTCAGTTATTATTATTTTTAAAAATTGTGGTTATCTGGGTTTAAGCTCTTATTTCACTATTTCCTTAAGATTAATAGACAAGACATTTAAATTATTCTATTCTTTTGAAAGTTTTTAAAAATGGCATTATTACTTTTATTTGTATTATTATTTCCTTTTCTAAATCAGTAATCTGGACAGTGCTGATGAATCTGAATTTAACAGCTGTACTTCTTTCTCCTCACCCAGGGTAGTGATTTCATCCTGCAATTGCCTTTTTCTGTCAAGTCTTCTGCAATATAATACATCAAGTTCTTCCTTAGGTTGTCTCTACTTATTTCACTTCAAATTTTGCAAAACTCCTCTTCTTTGAGACCATGTATAAATATAAAAGTACACTGATTTATGCTGAACCTTTTACTTGAATAAACTCTTCTATTTGGATGTTCTTATATATAAAGACACCTATAAGGAGTAATTAATCCCAATAGTAACATATTCCGGAGAAAGGAATGAATATTACCTTAGAAATTTGAAAGGAACTGGTAAGAAAATCTTAGATCTCCCATTAACAGTGTGACTTGGAAACTACTTGCTTGTTTTGTACTTGTTTCTAGACCACTGAGCCACTAAAAGAAGAATGCAGACTATCTCTCAGTTACCTAATTTGTTCTGATTATTTAGGTTTCTTCTAGTTTCTTGCTACCATTTCCACCAAAAGATTAGAATGGATGAAAAGCAACTGTCTGATCAAATTCCTGTTGACAAAGACATTGATCGCCAATAGGTAAAACTAGTAACTGAGTGGAAAATTGGAATTTCATTTATTCTGACTTACCCAGAGAATCCTTATTATTAAGAGTTTACTATACTCCTTTTGTTTACTTCCATGACCTTGGAAAATTATTCTAGCAAAAGAGATTTCCCTTTCACATTCCTTCTTTCTTTAGTGTTAGTAACAGTTTAGCTATTAACACTTTAGCTATTATAGTTTATTATTTACATTGATTTGGAAGAAAATCTAAAGGCTTCCTACACAAAATAAATATTTCTCCTCATCAGGCATGTTTCCTTGTATTACAGTTTAGTCAATAATTATTTTAAACAAGCTTAATCTAGAGATTACACAGATTTGAGTAAAAAGACAAAGTGAATTTTAAGGTGCTTTGTTACTTCCATACAGCATTTCTTTTATGCCTAAAAGAACTGCCGTCAGACCTGCGACATCTGTTAAACCATAAAGCCATTTGATAATTTTAGTCTAAAGTTATTGATTTTATTATTCTAATGAATTCAGTGACAGGATAAATTCATTTAGAAAGCAGATATTTCAGTTGAAATATGAAATAAAAATTATTAAACGAAATTCAGAATTTGGAGGCATACTTAATCAGTCAACAAATTTTTAATTAGCAGTATTTCAGTGTTATTCTTTTTTTTTGAGACTAGGTCTTGCTATTTTTGCCTGTGGACCTGCAGGTTCAGTGTTATTCTTAAAATATTTCTTCTTAAAAAGTTATTAAATGATACTTTAACTACTTCTTCCCTTAAAAATACTTAATTTTACAGATTAAGGAACAATTCCATAAAGTGCTTCCATATAAAGCATTTTGCAAATAATCTAGACCATTTCAAGCATTTGAATTCCACTACATTAACATCAGTCTCAATTCCTTCTATCAGATTTGACGCTTCCTACCTCCTCCCAACAAATACAGAGGGAAAATTTTATTTTGTTCAACATAAACACAAATATGAACTGTCTCATATTTTTACATGTGTATTCTCCAGATATATATATATATATATATATATACTTTAAATGAAACTATATTATAGGCTGTCATTTTTACTACAGAAAACAAATTAGTAATAAAATAGTAATTGTAAATATATACATTTGAATATTTCTACATGTGAGGGCAAATACTTCCCACTCAAACTTGTCATACTTGGAAGCAATCTGCATATTCCAATCATTTTAATCCTGCCTAAAACACATCATTACTGTGTGCTTTTAAAATACATAAGGAGGCATTAATATACAGATATTGGTAGAGAAAGATTAAAAAATCAATCATTAAATTATACACTTGTTACTTAATAGAATTTAATGATTCTCCTTAACCTTCAGGCACATAAAGACAGTCTGTATAAGACATGAGATTTTAAGAGAGGAAGAAATAAGTAAAATCTGGTAAAATGTTAAAGAAAATTGGTAGAGACAGAAGATGATCAAATGAACACTACACAACATGACATACCAAGAATAGCACAAAGATATTAAAAAATAAATTTGGGGTTTCATTATGATTTTTAATCAGATTTCAGAAAATGTCTCAACCGTATCACAGTAACTCACAAGATGCAACCTACTCTACCTACTCTACAAATAAATTTCAAGTATTTTTATTTTTAAAAAAGTGGCATATTTTACAGTATTTAGGCATGTAACTGCTTACCATGTTAAACAAAATTTTCATTGTTGCCAAAGTACTTGTTAAAGTCACTGATAAAGTAACTAGTGTTTTGTCCCTATCCTATTTTTTCCTAAGGGTTTTCATATATTATCTTACATGATCATGTATTTTATGTTTCTGTTTTATTAGGGGCAAATGTCCAGTTAGAGAAGAACTAATTGCACTTAAAACTACCATATAATGACCAAAAGCAGACAGGCTGGAGTGGAGGCAACTCCATAAAGAGGCAAACAGCACAGTATGCTATTTGCATTTATGCATCATTTTTCCTGGAAGCAAGTCCTGATCTGCACCAAAAATGTATTAAGATGGAACTCAAGGAGAAAGATTCATTCTCACTCTTTTGAAAAATGAATGTTTAGAAAAAAGAACTGGAAGGTAATAAGGTTCATGGTAAGTGACCATGAAACAGGGTAAAAGAAAAAAAAAAGGACTTTTTGACTTTAACTTGACACACACCTGTGCCTGCTTCTCCCTAGCAAATAGGCTACAAATGGTTCATTAGCATTTTCACTGTTCACCTACTATTTGTATGCAAACATCAGCTACCAGCTTCTCTCAGGTCTCTTCCCCACTTTCAGACCTAAAAAGAAAAACTTAGAAACACAGTTTAAACTTTAGACTACTTTGCCTCAATCTACCCTCTTTTAAACTTTTGTGGGTTCTTTCCACCATCCCCAGCCTTCTCAAGCAAAATTCCAAGTCAAAGCAAGACTCTCAGAGTGCAGACTAATTTATTTCTAACAAAGTGATTTCCTAATTACTACAAAAGAAACATGTATGTAAAACTCTGATATTTTAACATTGCCCAAAACCTTTCTCAACATTGTCCAAAGTCCTTTACCAGATTCCTCAAGAATCCTCAGTCTCTCAGTTCTGATCATCTCACCAACAGTCAGCCAGAGTCCATCTCCACATGCTCAAAGACATCTTCCTTTGGCGTGCTCCTTCTCGTCCATGCTGTCTTCTTCTTGTCGTCCTCATCCAGGTAGTAAAAGAAACCTCATGGTACTGGACCCAGCAAAGTTCACTTTATTTTCAGGCCTAACTTTTGCACGGTCTCTTCCAGACACAAGTCAAACTCAGCAAAACAAACTCCAACACGGAGTTCAAATCTGCAAACTCCTTAACTGCCTTTAGCACACATGCTTCTAGCCTGGGTCAGCCAAAGGCTGCAGGCCCCAGGCCTTGGCCACGTGGCTAAGCTCATGGCTCACATTTTCATCCTACAGAAACCAAACCTGAATCTTAATCTGAATTCCAATCGAATCCCATTTCTTTGTTTCAAACTCCTTATATCTTCTTTCTGTTTTCCTGGCCCCAGGAACAGCTTACTGAACTATCATATTACAAAGAAAAAAAACCTGTTTTACTTCTTCCTTCCCCTTGTATCTTTCTGAAGGGAAATTCTAATTAAGGCCATTCTCACATTTTAGCATATCTTCCTTGAAATTTAAATCTTAAACAGGAGACAATGACACCCAAGGGGAGGGGGTGCATCCTTATCAACCAGAACTCTCCAGAACTAAAAGCATGAGAAGGAGATGCTTGGTAACCTGAATAATTGGCCCAGATCCTTTTCTCTAAACTGTGTATACACAGGAGAGACTCCAAGTAAGGAGGTAGCTTGTTGTCTTAGACAACCAAGAAAATATTCTGACTTCCATTTTGTAGTATTTAGGCATGGGACATATACAACATTAGTCATAAAAAATTAAATATGGTATATTGCCCACTTAAAACCCCGATGTTCATCTTCTGAAAGAAGTCAGAAGTACATGATAAAATCTGTAATATATCATTTGTCCCTATTTTATTTGAGCTTCTTTCTCATCATTACAATGTATATTATTGACTACACTACTGCTCCTCTCAATAGTTTTCAGATTTCTAATTCCACTGTTTTTTTTTTTTTTTTTTTCAAGCTTGGGAAACACACACACCCTGCTGAAAAGTGTTCATACTCCCTACTTTTTCAGGTAAATGTCTACTTTGTCTTAAGGTCTCCTTTCTGGGGATTCTCCAGACTCCTTATACCATGTCTAGCACTCTATGATGTTACTAATCTACCTGTATTGCAAGACTAAGAGCTAGAAAAGGCAGATTATTTGAGTAACTGCAACAAAACCTGGCTCATAGTAAATTTATATAAAAGTCTGCCTAAACTGTGTTAAACAATCTTGTTTGATTATGTGTATCAGTAATCTAAACATAAGCATAAAGAGAAATTTATGAGTTTATCTAACAGTGGAGGATAAAGGTATTTGTTTCAGCTTAAATATAAATAACCAAATATATGCCATATTTAAAAAATGTTTCATAATAAATGGATATAGAACACTGAGGATAATAAAGGCATACAGCTTTCTTCAATCTGAATGAGACTCTCAATTCTTCTGATCACTTCAAGGTAGTTAAAGTTTCAATGCAAAGATTTAACATCTTTACATTTTAGGAATACATTCAAATCTCTGGAATACGTCATTCTGGACTGTCTCTAAGAAAGAAAAAATCGAGAATGTTCCACCTTATAAAAGGTAATCACAGGAATTGTGCATCCAATTATAATGAAAAGTAACTAACCAAATTCAGTGGGAGATATTTCTACATGATTTAGAAGAAGTCAATCATCTCTTCCAAGAAAGTGTGTAGTTATGCTAACAATTTTACACTTTTTTGGAGAAGAAAAATTTCATTGCTTTCACAAAGGTAATGAAGAAGAGTTCTTATATTTTGGTCACTTTAAGCTCATCCTCTATGAGATTAGCTTTATGTGAAAGTGATGCTTAATGCTATAGAAGTTCACAAGATTTAAGCATTTTGTTAGAAATAGAACCATGAGAATGAATTAAGAATTAGTTGCCAACCATTTCTATTGTTGATTTTGGAATACTTTTTGGAAGTTGGAAAATACAATGAATTGTTTGCACAGGTAGAAAATGCTGTGTTTATCCTCCCACCAATTCCTAATTTCCTGATTCACTGGAAGTAGCACTCTTTGTAATTGACTAAGAGACCAACATAAAAGGGTTCTGAAAGCTGTCATAATCCTCACCAGGTATAAGGGTCAGGAAATTATGTTAGAAAACTATTTTCATAAACTCTTTATATAATATTTATCTTTACTGAAAATTACAAAGTAAGATAAAAAGGTGTCAATAAATGTATGTACTTTTAAAATACATTCACCACAATAGGAAGATTTAATAATAGGAATAATATTCTAAGATAGCTAAAATTCTTGTGAACAAAATCTGCTGAATTTTGAGCAAGTTGCAACATTGCTATGACACAGCAGAAATGTCTTCAAATAAAAAATTACAAAAATGTAACCTTGAAAAAACAAACTAATCAGCAATCTCACTCTATCTTATTAAAAATGGCTCTTGCAATTATCCCTGAGATTTCTTACCCCAAAAAAGGAAAGCTCATGGGGATCTCATGCTTTCCAAAGTTAATTATATCAGCAATTTCTGCAAGTGGAAAGTATTTTCCAGAGTGCAATCTTGAGAGTCCTCATCTACCTTGAGAGTCTGAGTCATTTTTAGGAACCCAGTACATCTGCTGAACTATATGCCTGTTAACCTATCTCTTGGTAATACTTTGCAAAAATAACCTTTCTGATTTCTACTGGATGTTAACCACATTATAATATATATTAATAATTTTAATTTTCCCAATCAAATTTTACTTTTAATTATGCTAGACAGATTAATTCATTTATTTTTTCTACTCAGTGATGAAATGCATGATTAAGCATCCCAAGATCCAACTTTTCAAGGAATTTACATTGAAAAATTGATAGCAAAATAACTAGTAAAGTGTATATTTTTCAATTTATTCTATGTACCTTCAGAGCAAGCAAATAGTTATTTTAGATGTCTTGTTCACTTGCTAGCTCATTCAGCTTACATCATTACATTATTAGTAAGATAAAATATTCACTCAAAATGACTTGCATGTAATTTCTCCTATCATTTCTTTGTGAATTATACACAACTACATATAGCTATATAAAGAGAGATACTTTTCAAGTTAGTGAACTACTCATACATCTTATGAATTTTATATTTTTACTAAGAATGGTTGTCACATTTTATTGAATGACCTTGCATTATTTCTGGAGATGCTGTTTTTTGTTTTTTGTTTTTCTTAACTTGGTAAAATATATTAATAGTTTCACAGATATTGAGTCACTTAACTTTTGTGAATTGTGAACAAGACCTATTCAGGCCAATACACTGACTTGATTTGGTTAATGTTTTACTAAACACATTTGCATCCTTTTCATAAGTGAGATAGGTCTCTCATTCCAGCTTTTGTGCCCCTTTCTTCAGAGTTTCTTATCAATCTTGAGGTCACTTCATAAAATAAAATTGGAAGTTGAGTATTCTTTGCCCTGGAATGTATTAAGCACCATTCATTATTTAATTAGCTCTATTTGGTAAAGGTAACCTTAAAGATTGATGGCACCTGGGCCTACTATTTCTTGGTGGAAAGCCTTTTGAAAGTATTCTCTCTTCTTTAGTAATTTGTTTTCTCTTTCTTTGGGCATAAATTCAACTAGTTTTGTAATTTTTCTTTTATAAAGTATTCATTGCATCATCATTTGAAATTCTATTTATTTTAGCCCAATCTTTTTATTGCCCATCCCAATTTTATTTTATAGTTACCATAGTAAATATTTTAATTTTCTCTTTAATTCATTAATATCACACTGTCTTATTAGCAAAATTTTGGCAATGAATGTATGCTGACTTTTTCCTAACCAACAAATCCTTATTGTACATGTAATTCATTATTGCAGTCTTTCTCTTATTTATCTTTGTCTTTCTAGCTTCTTTTAGAAACCAAACTATCTGAGCCAAGTTCCCACCACAAGTCTATACACCCCCTTACAAACAAAACAAATTAATCATAATTGGATTTTACACTTCAGTGCAACGAGTTAACTTTAGAAAAGAATGTTTCGAAAGTTTCTAAGAAGTCTTTAAGTGGGGTAACCACATGTAGTTATGCCAAATTTTAGCTGCACAAATACCATATGGTATAAATTCTGATTTTCTGAGCACTCTAAGCATGACTGAAACTCTGGTTTCCACTTTCTAAATTGTTCCACACTCTGTTTGACATTTACTACTTTTGGTTGAAGAAATCAAGTGTCTTTTAGTTTTATCAAAGATGGATTTTAACATTTATTTTCTTATAGTTCATGTTGCTTTTGGGTGATATGTAAAAGGAAAATTAACTGAAATATAGTAAAAATCTCAGCACTTTGAAGATATTTTTAATGTCTTACTATCACTTATCTCCAACATTAAAGTAATTCTCTTTCATGCTTTTAGTCTTTCTCCAAAACCTATTCTATTTTGTACGTTATATAGTATTCAGATTTTTTAAACTAAAATGGTAGTTCTCCTGTTAACCTGCTTTATGTGTATTCTTTCCCGAATACCCACAAGGTGTTCCATTTCACCCCCACTCTGCTGATGCCACTTCATCCACTACATAGTCTCTATTCTCCAGATAGTGTTAAGCATGCCATAAAAATGTTCCTGTGCCCAATATAGTTTCTATATCTGCTTTTCTCTTTACAATAGACACAACTACATGTAGTTTTACAAGGCTAGAATTTAAAAAAAAAAATTAGCTTAATTTAAAAAAATCAAAAATTTAGCTTAATTTAAAAAAAATCAGCATTACTAATTGTTTCCTTAGTGATTTATATTTAAAATTTTATTTCCCATAAAAATTTTATGATTTGCTTTAAAAAAACATTTTGGAGTATAACTTCACACCTCAACTTGCTTACTTGCCCTCCTATCACCTTAGCCACTCTATTCACTCTTATCTACCCACCTTTCTTGTTGGTAACCACCACAGTTTTCAAAAATGCTAGAAGTAATATATGAAGCATTTTAATAATATAAGTTGAAATATTGATTTTTAACCTATTGTATCAATTGTACTAAATATATTGACTATATGTTGAAACTGTTTTACTAGATATTATAAAACTAATTTCTCCTGTTTATTTTTGTTTTTAATGGTACTATTTGAAAATTTTTTATTACATATGTGCACACATGCTCATATTTGTTCAAGATCTATTTTTATTGAGTAGGAATGCTTCAAATTGGTAAAATAAAGAATATTAAACCACTCATGTAAAACCCACACTAAAACCCAAATGACATTTCTGATTGGGGACTGGGGCCCTTCATCTTGGTAATGCAGCTAGAATTGGAGCTGTTCCTTGTTGCCCTGGTGGGTGGAGACTCTGAGCTGAGGGAAATGGACAAGAAGACAGATAGGAAGTATGCACTGCATCCTAAGGTCTTGGAGCTGTTGGGGGAGGGGCAGGCAGTAGAGAACAGGAAGCAACAGCATGGGCCACCAAGCAGCTCAGAGTCCTGGAGCAGCAGCAGAGAAAGGAGTCAAGCAGAGAAAGGAGAAGCCCTGAGCATCTTGTCTGGATGGGCAATGGTGCAGCATAGCTGGGAGCCTGGAAAAGTGTATTGGAGAAGCTTGGGATCTTTGTAGGCTGGCTTTGTATCTGTCCAACATGGAAAAGCTGGAAATCTGGATGAGCTGACTGCGTTTGTTAAAAAAGTTCAAAAAACATGGAAACCTGAACTTTGTGTTGGATCCTGTTTCGTGTTGTTTGTTTTGGAATCCTACTGTTGGAGCTGGGACAGACTGGAAGAGAAGAGGAAGTGCCAATATCTCGGATGCACCTGATGGGAGCATGTTCCTTGCAGCTTTGGATTGAGAGACTTGGACTGGACTGTGTGGTGAAAAAAATGGGGTACTCCGGGTCTACGGGACTCTTAGCTTGTTTATATGTTCATTCTTTTGTAAATAAAATTGGTTTTGTCACTTTAAGAACCTGGTTTGCTTTTAAAAGAGTACTGGGCTTGGACAAGCCTGAGGGCAAAAGCAGGGAAGCAAATAACAGATTGAAAATTGAAGGCTCCCCCCTCCCCCGCCCTTGGATTTAGCAGCTTTCTCCCCCTTGTGTTCAAGAAGAAGCTCATTTCCTTCTTTTATTCTCAACTCACCATCACTTTCCAGGAAAGTTTATTTTAGTTGCCCAATGTAAGTAAACCTTTGTGATACCTTGTTATTGCATTATTCACTCATTAAAAACCTGCGATTATTTTACACAATACAAGTGATAATCTGTGATGATTAAAACTATTTTCAAATCATGAAAATCTTTTTGCCCTAGAGTTTGTGACTCATTAAATCAATAAATGAGAATAGGGGAGAAATCTAGTGCTGCTATATTCACAGGGCTCATGTATTTGCTTTCAACCTCAAAGATAATTTCTCCTAAAGTTTATAAAGAAAAAGTAGCCATTAAAATAATCAAAGAATTCTAAATTGTTTAAAGGCTGGCAATATACCAAGACCCAGATTTTGTATACATAAAATAAGAAGCAAAAGATTCTATCTAACCCATGTAGGGAAAGAAGGTAAGGAGAAGAGGGAAAAGGAGTCATGGGAAATGTATTAAGAATTCCTTTTCCATGGGAAGTTGACATGTGGAAGGAAACATGTTAGGCTGAGTAAAAAGCCAAAAGCAGATGCAATTTTTATCATTTTTACAGTAGGAGTTTTAGATGAGGCCGTCAAGCTAGATGATCCTTTATCAATATCAGCAAATCAGGACTGGCAAGTTTTTTCTTCTTAGAAGAAAAAAGTAAGAGGGACAGAGTCCTTACCTCTCCAAGAAACCCAGAGTTTACTCCATGTCACAGAGATAATACAGAGTGGAAACATATATTTTAGGGCTACTATAGACATAACTAGTCTCAGTTCATACAGCTTCAAAGCAGAAAGTCTAGCATTCATATGTAGGGCATGTGGGTCACTGTAGGAGGCTGCAGCATATAAGGCATCTTAAGGGCCAAAAAAAAATTGGCTGAATCAACCAGAGAGAACCACTAGGCTTTAAAATTCTCCAAGAGAAACTAAAGAGAATTTCAATAGTTCCATTACATATCTAGAACTCAACCATACCAGCTTATCACAACAGAGATTAGTGATGAGTCCGTCGATATCTACTGATTCTAGACTTTCTTTTCAATTTTTGAGAAGTCAAGAAGCCCTGTCCTTTATTGCAGTCATCTTTAAGAATATAAAGAAAATAAATTGATATCTTCAGCTCAATAAAGAGAATGGATACCAAGTTTAGATATGTCAAAGAAAATGACATCTAAGAGCAGTTGATACATGTGTTCACCCCCATACTTTTTGTTTCTCCAACCAAAATGTAAATTCCACTGACATAGCTAAATTTTCTTCAACATCACTTACCCAGTACTGCACTTAAAGTATCACATGCATTAGGCATTCAATAATAAAAGAGGATGGTAGGAGGACTGGAGTTAGAAAAGGGATGTGATGACAGAAGCAGATGGAATACTGCACATTGAAAGAGAAGAGTTAGGAAAGGTATGGTGATTACTGGAAATACTGAAAAAAATGAGAAAGATACTTTTATAGAGACTCTGGTTGGAACAGACCTCTGTAAATAGTTTGATTTTAGCCCACAAAACCTATTTTGGACTTCTCACCATCAGGTCTATCGAATAACAAATATCTGTTTTTTGTCAAGACACTTATGTGTGACAATTTCTAACAGTAACAATAGATCTCAACACAGATTCATAGTGATGAGTCATTTAATGAATACTAATTTTGGTGACTTTTAATAATCCAAAGTATCTTAAATATTAAGTAACTGCTGAATGCAGGTTTTTAATTAGTCTACTGGTTAACAGTATACAAACTTCAGAGTGCATTTCTCTATTTTTTTTTAAATAATTATGGTACATTGAATTTATGTAGCTTATGTTCAGGAAATAATACCATAAGGTAAAATTGAAGCTAATCATACTCTTTAGTATTTGAGTTAGTATCAAAAGCACACTCCTGTTGCTAGTATAGCTTTTATATACTCTAATAAATTGTTTTATAACTTCCTAACAGTTGCCAATCTTTTGTATTTACTGCACTAAAGCTTCCTGATAGTATTCAGGAAATGCTTAACTAGTCATAAGAAAGAATTTTCATTAAGCTCCTGTGCTCAGTTACAACTGCAGTCTTGCCAAAAGAGAGACTAATATACATAATTCCAAAATAACAAGATATACTTAAGAAGTTAATATTCACTCTATGGTTTATTAAAATATTCCTTTTTATATGAAACTGTGAAATGGAGTATTTGCTTGGAAATCACTGGGCACTTGTCAGAAAATCTGGAGAAATTAAAATTTCAGTCAAAGACTAGAGATAATTAATCACTGCTATTGACTAAATAATAAAAGAAAGTCAGGTACTTATTAATATTAAATATATGCCCATGGTTAAATATGAGTCCATATAAGTACAATAAATTTTAAAATATCTAGTAGGGAACATAGGCCCTTATTTTATACATATTAAATAAATGTGCTCATGGGACCATAATTCTCAACATGCTGATTTCATTGCAAACAACTAAAAAGGTGACCAACTACCCCACTTGATAATGCTGAAATTACTAATAAAATTAGTAATAAGTAATTAGTAACATTTAATGTAAATTAAATTGTAGTAAGTACTAATTGCAAACATCTTTTTATCTGCCTCAGACTTCATTTTTCTGAGCCTTGGTCTCTCCTCTTTGTCTTAGCCTATTCTAAGAGTTGAAGATAACATAGATATCATACAAAATATTCCTCTTAATTTTAACCAGCAGTTTAAGGGAGCCTAGTCATCCTCACAGGACTATGATGAGAAACATGTATTAGGGTGGAGTTCAATCAATTCTTAAGTAAAGTTTCCCATAGCGCCAATCATTCCATAGTACTCACATGTCAATTAACTCCAAATGTTAGCCTACAACAATAAACTTAACACCCACCCTATCTGGACATGTTTTAGCTTTTATTCTTAATAGCACAAAAGCAAGAATATCAGAGAGATGGAAAAAATCAAAAAGTAGAGGGGGAGAGTTGGGCTGTTCTCCAACTGACTTTGTTTTTATTTCTGAAATGTCCTCTGGTTTGGTTAATTTATATGAAAAGGATGTCTACTATGTCAATATTAATGCATTAAATTTCTACTTTTTTCCTACTTAAATGGCTGTTTTTTAATTTATCACCCATACCTCAGGAAGTAATTATTACAAATCCTAAAAACAAAAAACAATTATTTTGCCAAACCATTGTGTGAGTGTAAAATGGTTAGCAAATCTTTATTATTTATCTCCAGTAAACAATAAGTTTCAGTCTTAGCCAATAAATGAGGGTACAGGAGAGTTATTTTCAAAACATACTTCTCCAAATATTAGTTTATTAATTCATATATGAAAAATATTTCAATATTTTTTGAAAGAAGAGACTAATTTACATGCTATATCATCATACAATCATTGGAAATGATTCTCCAAGAAATGTTATTTCAGGCCTACATTTAATTAAGATTTTACCTTCTGTGTTCATGGTGCCAGATTTAGAATTATATGATCTCTAGCAGTGGTGGGGGAAAATTATTAAGTTCTAACTTATTAGATATTTCAGTTCATTCAAATTATGAGATAGTCAAATATATGTATTGTCTATAATTTTAAATACATGCTGAAAATAAATATGTATTTACTTTTATAAAATAAAATATAGGAAAAAAATATATATACAGGAGTATATATATAGCACCTAACTTTCATAATCAATCACCTTACCTGTTTATTCTTATATTAGTGGTATATTAACTCTTCTTTGAGAGTATGTACTTCACTTGATAATAAAGAGGGCAACTGAGTTCAAAACACAGCGAGAAAATAAAGTTCCTGCTTATTTAATAATTACAAAAACACTGATATGTTTTCCACTGCTAACAGGGGATTAATTCAAAGTTGTTACTTTGCTTTAAGTTCAGAAATATAGTGGAAATTCAGGGAATATTATGAGGATTTGCTAGCAATGAAGTAAAAGGTAAAAGGTGACTTATTTTTTTAAGAGACTAGATCTCGCTTTGTTGCCCAGGGTTGTCTCTAACCTGCTGACTCAATTGATTCCTAGCTTTAGCCTTCCTGGTAGCTGGGATAGCAGGTGCATGCCACCACACCCACAGGACAGTTTAATATTCCTCCTTGAAAATTCTTGACCTTTCAAAAATTTTCATGATGCATGCACATATTGCTTTGATGGTTTACTTTTCTTTGAAAACTTTTTTGGGGGTTTCAAGAGCAAGTTTCATTTCAGCTAAAGATTTCCTTTTCTCAGCAGCTTTCCAACAAACAGAAATAAAATATGGGAATGCCTTCCTTGATTTTAGCTGCAAAGCAGGGCTCTTAATTCTTTTAAAATTGTTCAGTGGAACCCTCTGGAGGATTATGCATGTATGCATTTGAGATTTTTCTCCTTTGGCTCAATGTTACTTAATTAAAAATTCTCTTCCTAGCTTTTCTTTTCATACAAAATCTGATTTCGAGTTTAGTGGAAAGGTGATATTGATACATTATAGAAATAGCCTTTCTCTACTAAGAAAAATGTTAGCACAGATGGATTTCCTTGCCACCAAGTTCTATTTTCAGAAACCCACTTTCTTGCTGAGTATTTCTATTTCTTTATTTTTACTAACTTAAATGTGGCAGCAAACTACTACACCACCCACTGCCTTCTATGAAACTGGCAATGCAAGAACAAAACCATCTTTCATGATCATGTCTTTTCCTAAGAAGTTAATATAGGCCATTGTCTTGGGCACTTCAATATCTATGTAGAAGTGCTCACCTGACTCAAATCCTAAATAAGGTATGGTCACCTGCAACTCCTTTGCCACAGAGTGACAGTTTTCTTTCTTCTTTGACCTATTCTCATTGGGGCTACAGCAATCACTGATCTTCCAGTGTGGATAGTATATAATTCTGACATACACATTCTAATGACCTACTTGTCTAGCCCATTGAGATTGCCCTTGTATTCCATATATCCCCTAGTTCCAAAAGCACTTAAAAAAAAAAGCAATGAGAAACTGATTTATGCTTCTAATTAATTGCCAAGAGCTTTGTGAATGTCCTAACTTCAAGTGTTTGTTAATTTATAGGTAATCAAAATGATGAATGTTTCTAGATCTCTGAAAAGCTTACCACATACACAATTCAAGTTATAATCTTAAATAAGATTGCCTATGTTAAAGTAACTCTTGAATATAAAAATAGACACATGTAAAATATTTTTGAAATTAGTTTATTTCACTTCAGAGACTATTAAGTATATATATTTTCCTAAGAGTTTTCTTTATTCTTCTAGTGAATGAAAATACAAAAGGTTGTGACTGTACTAAAAAGTTTATATCTATACTAGGTACATAGTGTTAAATTTAGAGATAGTTTGATTAAAATACAAGGCACCATTGCCCTAGCACTTAACCTAATTAAGACAGAAAGTTAGGCATTATTCTTAGAAATGTTTGTATATTGACTCAGTCCGGTGGAAAAGTGTGTGAAGATTTTGCAAAACACTAAAAAGAAATATGACTATATGATCCAGCAATTCCATTCCTCGGTATCACAAAAACACCAATTTGAGGGGATATATACACTTCTATGTTATTGAATAACTATTTACAACAGCTAAGCTACAGAAACAACTTTAAAACTTAAAAAAAGATGAGTGTATTATAAGCTAGAAGACAAATACCAGATGGTTTCATTCAAATTTAGAATATAGAAAAACAAAATGAAAGGTCAAACCAAAAACAAACCAAGGAATCTGTTAATAGAAAACAAGAAGGGTGTGTGAGGACAGGTAGACAGCAAGGCGGGACGAGCCCTATTGGACAATGTTGGAGAACGATGATAGCTTTGATGGTGAGCACAGTGTGGTCACATACAATGTAAGATCTGACCTTATCCTACCTTAAACCAATGTTTATCTCAACAAAAAGAAGTAATTAGAGAAATTTAGAATGATCGAACTTAAGAAGTAGCATAGACCCTTAGGGATAATCTAGTTAAATGCCTTTACTGAGCAGAGGCAGAAAAGTATGCACAAAGGTTAAGTGACTTTCCCAATCTAGACCAATTGAGAATGACATTATGTAAAAATGTGCTATGTAACTATGACAATCTGCATTCTTGTACCAAAATGAATTTTTTCAAAATTTATCTATCTGAATGATAATTCAAATGTTTCCTGCAGATAATTATATAAACTTTAAATTTCACTAATAGCACTGGTTAAATATCCCTAAATAAATCTCATGCAATCTTTCTTTCCTCAGACTCATAAACTGGGAAAACTGATGATGAGCAGGAGTCCACTTATCCAACTGTTCCTAGAAGGCTTAATCCTGACTCATCCATACACAGGAACACATATGTCTGCAATCAATGTGGGTCATCACACTTCTGCTCCTGAGTTCAAGCACCTTTGATTTTTCTACAGTCAGTCATATCCATAGATGCAGAGGGAAAACTGGACAAAACTCAACATCCTTTTATGATAAAAATAACAAAAGTGAATATGTAAGGAACATAACTCTATAACAATCTCCAACAAAATTGTGTTTATCAAAATGACCAAGTCATACTCAGTGATGAAAAAACTGGAAGACTTTCCTCAAAGATCAGGAACAAGGCAAAGATGTCCAACCTCACTACTATTACACTACTAATAGAGTATTGAAAGCCCTACTCACAGCAGTAAGGCAAGAAAAAGAAAAGGAATCTAAACTAAAAAAAAAGAGCTAAGTTATTGCTATTTGCAGATGAGGAAATAAAAACCTTAAAACTCCACTAGAAACCCATTAAAACCACAAAGGAATACAGTTAAGCATAATACTATAACAATATACACTGTTTTGGGTAAGAGTATCATTTTGACAATATTGTTTCTTACAATCTATGAACAAGGAAAGAAACATGCGGAGTCACTGAAATCTCTATCAAAATTCCAAAATCATTCTTTTAGAAAATTCTAAATGCTACTAAAATTTCTATGGAACTATGAAAGATTCCAAGAAGTCAAAGTAATCCTAAAAGAAAAATAAAATGGAGATATCACACTCCCCAACTTCACTATACTCAAAAATTAATTCAAACAGGACTAAAAGACTTTGGAGAAACTATAAAATACTTAGAAAAAATACTACTGGCAATATACTCCATGGCATTTATCTTAGAAATGTCTTTTGTAACATGACTGCAATGGTAAAGGAAATGAGCAAAAAAAAAAAAGGAACTACATCAAACCAGAAAAATTCTGCACAGTGAAAAAAACAACTGGTACACTATTGGTGGGAATGTAAATTGGTGCTATGGCCTTTTTGGTAAAGAGTACAGTTTCCTTGAACATTAAAAATAGAGGGCCTATTGAGACAGTAATTTCACTTATATGTATCTTTTCAAAGAATACAAAAATCATTAACTTGAAAAGATATGTGTGGCCCATTCCATTGTTCCTTGCAGCAGTGTTTACAATAACCAAAGCAAGGGAAAAAAAGCTAAATACTATCAACAGATGAGTGAATAACAAAGATGTGGTATCTTTCCACAATGAATTATTTGAAAGGTGAAGTCCTGTTTAACATGAAAGGAACTCAAGTGAATTATACTAAGTGATCTATATCAGGAGAAAGACAAATACAGGATGATCTACACATATGTAGACTATAGAGACAGCAAAGGGACAGACAAAACAAAACAAAAACCAAACCTTTGTATTCTAAAGAAAAAGAGGTTACCAGGGGAAGAGTAGGATGTGGTATCAATGGGTAGAGGGGATTTAGTATTGAGCATGGTTTGATAACATACATCTAAACAAGTCTGAATCTGTACACCTAAAAAATACAGTACTGTCAGACAATGTTACCTCAGTTGAAAATCAATCAATCAATCAATCAATCAATCAATCAAAAGCTCTTGCTGTCAAGTCTAAAACTATAGAATAAGTACTGCTAATAGATCACTATTTGGTCTTGGGAATAAAGACATATTGTATTGTCCTTGTAGTCTTTTATAGGTACACAAATTAAACAGATAGCTGAATTCATTTTTATTTTGTGCATTCTAAAACCACAACCTACACTGAGCTCCCTGTATCTTAAATCTTTTTGGACCTGTGACAAATGATAAATGAACATGATGTTTAGGTCATGGTAATTAAAACAACTTTTATTTTTTAATAATAGCTGTTCCCATATTAGGTTAGCTATAAGAATACTATTCCTATGTAATGTGTGAAGTAACATTCATTTTAACACATAACACACTGTAGGATTTGATCCCTGATTTTTTTTTTAAACATCCTTGTTTACTTTATCACAATAGATGATTTCTCCCCTCAGGGGAGATTTCCTACCTACAAAGTTTCATAGTCTACCACCCCTCCCTATCTCTGCTCTCTCCTGTTCCCTCCATTTTACCCCTTATCCACTCCCATCAAAACTCTCAGATCTATGGTTGGCTTTCAAGAATTAGTCTTACAGATAATTTTTGGTACACATACATAATAGAATACTACCCAGTGATCAAAAAATTAAACTTATGACATTTGTAGCAACATGAATAGAACTGGAAAGGAATATTCTAAATGAACCATGAGGAGAAAGGCAACTACTGCATAGTTTCACCTACATGTAGGATCTAGAGAAACCAAATGAAGGATCAGATAAATATCAGCTCACAATATTTAATAGAGGAAATGTGACTATATTAAAAATGAGTTTAACTGATTTAGCTAGTTATCATCACAGAGCTTTAAATAAGGTTTTGTCTTTGAAATAAATTATTTCCAAAGCTGAAGTCATGTAATATGAAGCAAGACAGTTCATTTCTCCCTCATTTTGAATTAAACTTTCTAAGAACAGGATTTCAGTGCCCGAACGTTGAATTACTTAAGGACAAGAATTCTATAAGTAAAGCAATTTTAATGTATTACTGTGGTAGTAGGCAGAATAATGTCCCTACCTCAAAGATGTCATCTTAATGCCAAGAATCAGTGAATATGTTATGATTAGAGAGGGATTAAGATTAAAACTGAAAATTAGGTTGCTAATCTATGGATTTTAAAATTATCCTGTGTTATAAAGACAAAGAAATAGATTACCCTTGTGTTGTTTCCCACTGTTGCTATTACAAATCACCATGTTTGTACTAATCAGTGTTTTTAAGAGAAACAATAGAATATATATATATTCACATATGTGTATATAATGTATATTATATACAAGATATTGTGGGGACTGACAAACCCCAAATCTGTAGAACAGCACACAGGCAAGATACCTGGGGAAGTGTTATGTGGCAGTTCCTAACAATGGCATTCTGCTGGCCATTGGTAGGCCTTATCTACCAAGGCCCTTGGTAAACCTTGGTAGTATCCAGGTCCCGTGGTAGTCCTCTGTCTTTATAGTGGTCTATTGATGAGGCCCTTCCAGTTTAATCAACTCTGCTAATTTAAATGTTAATCCCATTTACAAAATACCTTCCAACGACATCTAGAATTTTGTATGACCACATATTTGAGTTTTGTGACTTAGCTACATTGAGACTTAAAATCATAACTATATTTCTGGAGGTCAGAAGTTTGAATTAGGTATCTTGGTGTGCTAGAGGATTATATTCCTATTGAAGAATCTTGGAAAAATCTGTTTTCCTGCCTTTTCCAGTTTCTATATATTGCCCACATTTTTAAACTAGAAGCTCTCTTTCATTTTCAATTTAACAATGATTACTGATGCTTTATCATTTAAATTCTTCCATCTCCTGCTTCCTTTTTTATGAATACTCCATTTTTACAGTACTCTAAAGTAATCCAGAATAAATGATATATTTCAAGATCAGCTAATAAGCAACTTCAATTCCAACTCTCTTTTGCTATGTAATATAAAACTTTCTGGGATTAAGATGTAGACATATTTGAAGCCTCATTATTTTACCTACTACATTTCTCTAGAGCCTCCATTAAGAAATGCAGTTCTGCAGACATTCTGATTTTAGTCACATTGTTTAGCTAAAATCAGCTCAACATCCAGAACTGTAAAAAATAAATGTGTGTGTTTTTTAAGTCATTATGTTTGTGGTAATTTATTTCAGCAGCCATAAGAAACTAATACAGCTGTCATGATAAAGGAAGGAGAAGTTTAGACAACAAAATTTGTATCCAACATAATATAAACTTTCTTGGGAATTTTCAGTAAGCCAGAAGGATTCAAACATATCATGCGCTTTAAACAAGTTTCCAGAGTGTTAAAACCAAGTAATCAGAAGAAGAAGAGGGTGGAGGGGTGGGAGATTGCACAGAAGAAGATGTAAATACTATCCTATACCACGCTATCTAAAATTTGTTTCTTAGAACACTGGTGCTCTATGAAATGTTGAGAGGATTTCAGACAAAGACAAAAGTTTCCCTAAGTCACACATTTTTGAAAAACTCAATTTAACACATCTTTATTGCATTTACATGCAGTGGACATATTCAAGCAGTTGTGGAGTTTTACAAACTTTTTGACCAGTAATTGACTTTCCCCCCTAATATAGCTTGAGGAATACTGTAACAGGTATGACACATTGGATATTCTATTACAACTACTATTAAAATAATTAACTCCAATCAACTGCTTTCATGTGCTTATCTAATTAGAAAAGTCTGAAAAGAGGTTTATCAATTCAGTTGAAATATATGTTCAACAGTTCCCATAAGCACTGCTTTCTTTAGTAAGTTACAAAGAAAATGTCCATGAAGCAGCTCGCCAATGTACACTCAGATGAAAGCCAGCATCATTCTCTGGTAAGAACCATGGAAACTAACATATTAGCTGAATCTTGTGGATTTTGATTTTCAAGAGAAGGAAAGCCATTTCTATGTGAGGAAGATGAGGAAAATGCAATCACCAGAGAAACTCAAGGTTAGGTTAATCATGCATGAAAGTGCTGACTAAAGCTTGTCACATGAAGTGTCTTCTATATTTATTTTGATTTTATACCATGTATTAGTATAAGAGGTATGTCATTATTAGTGTATGAGACTGTGTGTGGAGGTGCTGGGGAAATGCAAAGCAGCAAGGACTGGAGGCACAAAAATTTAAGCACAACTTCTTCACTCCAAGCATCTGCCAACTTTTTAAAATGACAGCCCAAAAACTAGGAAGTTGCACACAAATAACAGATGAGGTGGTGTGGAGAAGCTGAACAGAACTTGTATGGATGCCATGGACTTCAGGGGACAAAAACCAGACATTTGAAGACAAAAATAATTACACCATATTTCAGATTGTACATTTTGAGTGCTATTCCCTTCAGTAAAATCAATGCAGAATTATTATTAAGCCTACATTCAAGTAAGTGTATTATGTGACTGGATTAACATGACCTTACCCCACCACAAGGCTTATTACAAACAGAAATAAATCACTTCTAAAGGAATATAACATTATTTTGAACCTGAAATCATCTACTATTTTATATATAATATCCAACATTGAATCAGAATTTGTCACTCATTAAAGGAGTAAAGATCACATGACTGCAAACCAAGAGAAAAATAGGAACATCCTAGCAATAGATTCAAATATTGGAGTTATCAGACATGGATTTAAAAATAATGTAATACATTGAAAAACATAAGTGAAAAATTCAGAATAAAATTATGAAATAATGAATACGGTGTAATTTAAATAACTGAAATTAAAAATTCAACTAATTTACCAATAACAGAATTAGAATAGTTGAAATAAGAAACAGAAAATAGGTCAGGGAATGTGACTGAAACAGAAATAAAATGATCAAAAACAGAGAAAAGGGCAAAAGAGATATAAGAACATCATTAAGTATTCTAAGTAAGAAATGTTACATCAGAAAGAGGAAGGATGGAGGAGTGACAGTTGAAATAATGATGAGATTTTCTAAAACTGACAAATGATATTGTGTAGGTAAGTGTTAATACAACAGACTCGCTGTATGTATAGATCTATCCCTCTAACTACCTATCTATCCCTCTACCTACCTATCATCTACCTACCTGCCTACCTAGATAATTTATTGAAAAACCCGTTTATAGGCCTGGTTCTTGATTAAAAGACTAGGGATTTGATTTTTGAAATGTTCTTGAAAATTGTTCTTGTTTAGACTGATTTATGGTGGTCACCTATATTCTATCTGAAAGTCTGAAATTTTGGAGCACAGGGTGCCTATAACCCAATAAAACTTTGAAAGCTGGTTCTCAGTTAGGCTTCACTGGAAAGAAACACGGCAATCATGCTGCTATCTTTTTCTTGCTGTAGAAAGGAGCATGCTTAAGGTGAATGCTTAAGGTGACAGTTCTGAACTGAAAGACAGAGAGCAGATCATAGGAAACATGGGTCTGAGTGTCTCAAAACTATACCTTATGTGCATTTTTTCCTTACTATTTCAATGATTCATTCATACTCTGTGACTATAATAAATCTTATGAATTCAGCTATATGTTGAATCCCATGAGATCTCCTAGCAAAGAACCAAATATAGTATAGTCTTAGGTATCCTTAAATAAACACCAACATATAAATTCAAAAGCTGAGCAATCCCAGATAGGATAAATTAAAAAGAACACAGCACCATAATAAAAATGCAGAAAAACAAACAGAACATTTTAAGACAGTCAATGGGAAGAAACAGCATGGTACTGGCACAAAAACAGACAAATAGACCAATGGATCAGAATCAAATACACAGAAATAAAACCACACATATATGGTCAACTAATCTTTGACAAAGGGGCAAAAAACATACTCTGGAACAAGGATAGCCTATTCAGTCAATGGTGCTGGGAAAACTGGATCAAAACATGTAAAATAAGGACCAGGACAACACCCTCACATACTGTACAAAAATTAACTCAAAATGGATAAAGGACCTGGAAGTGAGACCTGCAACCATAAAACATATAGAAGAAAACCTAGGCAAAACCCTTCATGAATTTCACCCCAGAAATCTATTTTGGGAAACAACGATGGCCAGCAAAAAAATGAAGGAAAACAAACAGCTGGCACTATATCAAACTAAAAAGTTTCTGTTCTGCAAAAGAGACAATAAAGAAAACAAAAAGAAACCCAACCGACTGGGAGAAAATTTTTACCCTTTAGACAAGTGACAAGGGTCTCATAACAAAGATCCACAAAAAGCTTCTACAGTTCAATGAAAACAAAGCAAAAAACAAAACAAAACAAAAACAAAAAAACAGTCAAAAAATGGGGAGAATTAAAAAGACACTTCACCAAAGAGAAGATACAAATGGCTAATAGGCATATGAAAAAATGCTCCACATCACTAATAATCAGGGAAATGCAAATTAAAACCACACTGAGATACCATCTTACACCAGTAAGAATGGCCCATATAAATAAAACAGACAACAACAAGTGTTGGCACAGATGTGGAGAAAAAGGAACTCTCTTACACTGCTGGTGGGAGTGCAAACAGGTCCAGCCACTATGGAAGATCCTGTGTAGGACCCTAAAACAATATAAAGTGGACTTACCATTTGACCCAGCAATCCCACTACTGGGAATCTACCCAGAGGACATGAAAACACTAATTCAAAAGGACACCTGTACGTGCATGTTCATTGCAGCTCTGTTTACAATTGCCAAGATTTGGAAACAAACCAAATGCCCCAAAACAGATGATTGGCTAAAAAAATGTGGTACATATACACGATGGAATACTATGCATCAATCAAGGAGGACAAACGCATGTTATTCGTAGCAACATGGATGGAACTAGAAAAACTCATATTAGCAGAAATAAGCCTAAAAGAAAAAGAAATACTGGATGGTCTCATATATATGATGGATATAGAGAAAAACAAATGAATAATAAAAAATAAAAACAACCAATGGGACTGAACAATGGAGCCAGAGAGGAGGAGAGGGAAGAAGGCGGGGGAGTTGAAGAGCACAAAAGATCAGGATGGTTAACAATTGTTAGCAAAGTGGGAAAGCCCTGGGGTACACAATAATGCAATAATGTAATATAAATATAAATACACATATATATGCAAGTTAAAAAATTAAATAAAAAAAAAGGAACAAGCATCACAGAGATAGTTGACATTCTCTGCGGATATTTCTTCTATGCTATTCCTCATTATACATTTCCAGAAATAATAATTAGTGCACTGGATTTAATGTTTGCCATTCCAGTGGTATTTGAAACTTTTAAATCACACATCAGTAAATAATATATTATTTTGCGTGGTTATAATTTCATAATTATGGTATTGTAATATGTATACCCATCTATGTAACTTTCTTCCCACAAAAATTTTTTAAAAATTATTAAAAAATAGTCTCCTAACTAGGATATTGGACATCCCCATTTGTTACTTCTATTATTGTATCCAAATTTCAAGTTATCTTAAAGTTTTAAAACTTGTAATATTTGTCATATTGATAGCTTGTTGTATCCTAATTTGCATACTGATAACTTGTTATATCCTAATAATCTTTTATTTATACATTCTAAGCCTGAAATAAACTGTATATTTAAAATGAAAAAAAAAAAAAAAGAAAAGAAAACCTTAAACAAACAAACAAAAACTGACACCCATTGCTTCTAAGTTTCTAACTTAGCAGAAAAAACCTGGAATTCCTCAAAGTTCTAGGAAAAAATATAACTTAGAAAATAACAGAGAAAATTCCTTTGTTTTTTCTACTTTCAAAATAACACTTTGCATTTTGTCCACTGAGTCAAAAGTAGGTACCTATATAATGAGGGTTGTGGCATTTCAAGAACAATATGAATTAAAACCATGTACAAATGGGCAACTAATTTGAGAAAGGAGTCAAGTACTTTAACAGATCATGGAAAGTCTTTTATGGTCATTTTCCCAAATGACATTGGGAAAACTAAACAACTCCATGTAGAAGAATGAAACTAGATCACTAAGTCAAAAGGAATAAAAAAAACTTGGATATAAGATTCTAACCATAACAGAGATTACATTTAGTGGCAAGAAACAAAATTAAAAAACAAAAAAACAAACGGGATTGCATCAAACTAGTAAGCACAGCAAAAGAAACTGATCAAAATTTTTAAAAAGCCTACTAAGTGGAGAAGATATAGGTAAGTCATGTTCAATATTAAGGTAATATACAAACTATACAAAGAATTCATAAAACTTAAATATGCCCACAATCCAATTAAAAAAAAAAAGGATGAAGGATCTAAATAGACACTTTCCCAAAGAACATATAGAGATAGTAACAAATAGGGACATGAAAAGATGTTCATCACCTCTTACTAATAGAGAAATTAAAATCAAAACAACAATGTGGTATCACCTTACACCTGAGAAAATTATTATTACTTGGAAGACCAGAAACAACAAATGTTGGAGAGGCTGTGGTGAGAAGGACACCTTTGTACAATGTTGGTGGCAGAGGTGTAGAAATTACGAAAAGTAGTATAGAGAGTCTTCAAAAAACAGATTTTTATATAACCCAGTTTCCCATTTCTGGCTCTTTACCCAGAAAACAGCAAAACTTAAACTCAAGGAGATGAATGCACCTCCATGTTTATACAGTACTATGTACAACAGCCAATAACTGGAACCAAAGTAAGGTCCAAAACTGACAAATGTGTAAAGGAAATGAGTTGTGTATGTATACATATACACATGCACATACACATATATAGAGTTTTAAATGCTAAATATTGTTTTGATGTTAAATTTTCAGTATTATTTTAAATATTAAAGAATATTCCCACACCTAAGTGTAAAATTTATCCATTTCAGAAGAGATCATATATATATTTATCATATTTGCTATATTTAAATATAGAAATATTTAAAATGTAATACTTTTGTATATAGTCTTGTCTGAAATGGATAAACATATAGTATAAATATAAATGGATATATAAGAACATATATATTTATAAGAACATATATATATATAATGAAATACTATTCAGCTATAAAGAAGAGGAAAGCCTGCATAAATCCAGAAAGCTCAAAATTTAATTTGAAAGAACTGTTCCGGGCAAGCAGAGAGCTGCAGCCATTTTCTTTCTTGAACATATTTCCAAGTCTAGGTGAGAGTTCATTAGCTGGTTTGAGATAGGCAACAAACTCTTAGGAGAAATGGAAAACTGAATTTATTACTATATAAAGAGATGACTATGCATTATGAAAAAGGTCTAGTACAACATGAAAAAATAACACTTAAAAATATACATGCATCATTTTTTTTCTTAATTTACTTTGTTTCTTAGATCACAACCTCTGTGTTTTTTGGGGGGGGATCCCTCCCTCTCCCTCATCCCTCTGGTGCCTCTTCCATTCTCTCAAACCCCCCTCTTTGTTGCTTACTAGTTGTGCTAAGTTCATTAGTCTCTTTCCTTTGGCAGTGTCCTTTCACTGGGTGAGGGATTGTGCTGTTGGAACCAGGCGAGCCTTGCTGGTAGGTTTTCAGTCTTAAGTTTGCGTTGGGTGACCAGGTTATATTCATTCATAATCTGTCCATGTTTTCTTGCTGCAGGCCGTCCTCTCCAATCCCATCTCCATTGCTTTGCTGCTTTACCTTATATCTCTGGTGTCAGATTTAGGGGGTCTCGCCCCCAGCCAGTGTTGGTCAAGAAGTTTCTCTGTGAATACAGGCATCTGTGAGTGGTCTTTGAGATCATCTCCTCTTCCTCAGTTTCAGTTTTGATGTGGGGCCGATTCCCCCATCTTTGGTCATCCTCTCCTCTCCCGTAGTGTGGGGAGGGTGTGTTGCTCTCCTTAAAGGCATTTCCAAATGAAGTCCCAGGTCTTCTTGGCCTGATGAGTGCATAAGTGCACATGGTGACATCATTCTCTACAGTTGTTTCTCTTGTCTCGCATGCACTGGTTCTCTCAGTTGTCCATCTGCTGTGTCCATCTCAGGCTTGTGGACTGGATTTTTGCATGGTCTCTCGCCCATTCTATGTTGGGGTTTATGTTGCGCATGTTCTTGATCCTCTAAAGGTTAGCTGGAGTGAGAGCGAAATGGAAGGGCTCCCCCCGCCCTTGCTTGCCCGTGCACCAGGTACCTCCCTGTGTGGGGGCAGGCCCAGATGGCCGAGCCTGCATCCTCCCATGCTCCCCTTGGGCTAGGAGCAGAGGGCAATACGGCTCTGCCGATCTGAGCTGCAGATGGCTGCCTTGTGAAGCAGCCATCCACAGGTGGGTGGGGCCACCTCTCCCACCCATCCCCCTTCCAGGGCTCACCAGGCTTACGGCCTTACCCAGGAACCTTGACCCCATTTGCTCCCCACTGGCAAGCGAGCCCTGACAGTCAGGGACCTGGGCAAGCAAACAGCCCTGAGGTGGCTGCCGGCTGGTGGGTGGGATTCAAGGGCCTGCCTTGCCTCTGTACCAGAACCTCCCTGTGCAGGGTGGGCGCAGATGGCTGAGTCTATGCCCTCCCATGCTCCCCTTGGGCTAGGAGCAGGGGGCAACATATACATCTTGATAGAATACCAAGATATATAAAATAATTATGAAAGAAATTAACAACACAATGGAATAACTATGGACATATCAAATTGGCAGAGAATAAGGATAGTGGCTTTAAATGAGGAGCTAGCCAAAATAAGGCTAAAGCTATCAACAGAATACTCCACCTAAAAACTTCTAAATACATCTTTTCCAAGTGCACAAAGAACATTTGCAAGAATACAATAGGGACAAAAGTCAATTATCAATAAAACTACAAAGATTGAAATCATATCAATTATTTTTTGTAAGCATAATTCCATAAAGCCAGAAATCAACTGTTGAAAAACTGGAAAAATCTTAAATACATGGAGACAAAACACACTGATTAATAGCTATTGTAGTAGAGCATATTAATACAGAAATCACACAATACAGTGAGACTAACAAAAATACAAACCACAAGAATTGAAGAACTATAACAAAAGCAGTCTAAAAAGCAATCACAGTATATGTCCATATTATACAAGAAAAATCCCTAAAAACTTAATACTACTCTGAAAAACAACTTGAACATGAGAAACAAGCAAGACTTAAAGTTAGTAGAAAGCAGGAAGTCAGAGTGGAAATAAATAAAATTGAAATAGAAAAGACCACACCTAAGAAAATTGAAACTAAAGAGTTGGTTCTTGAAGATAAAACCAATAAACCTTTAAAAAAAACAAAGTACAGAGAAAACATTTAGAAATGGAGAGATTACCATAGATCATATAGAAATACAAAGGATTACTGATTACTAAGGACAACTATACACCGTAAATTAAATAAGGTAGAAGAAATAAATATCTAGATTATAATTTACCAAGATTAAATAAGGAAGAAACAAGAATTGAATAAAATGAACAATATCATGGATACTGAAACAGTAATCAATATATCTCCAAAATCAAAAGTCCAGGCCAGATAGCTTTATAAGTGAATTCTATCAAACCTTTAAAAAAATAAAGCTCATGTCCATCTTGCTCAATTATTCTAAATTCCCAATAAGAGGAAATGCTTCATAACACATTTGATGATGCCAACATCCCAATACCAGAACAAGAAAAAAAGCAGCACAGCACAAAAGAATATCCAATATCCTTGTGAAAATGTTCAGGAAAATACTAGCAAATTGAATTCCACAATACTTTACAAGGATTATACAACATCAAAAGACTTTAGCTTAAGGATGCAAGGATGCTTGAATATATGAAAATCAATGTATCAAAAATCAAATATATAACCATCAACAAAAGATAAACATCACAAAAATATCAATTCATTCAAAAAAGCATTTTACAGGATTTATGATAAATGGTTTATAACATTCTTAACAAGATGGGAATAAAAAGAACCTAATTCAACACAAAGGCCATGTACACAAACCTACAGCTAATAAATACTTAATGGTGAAAAAATGGAATGAAACTAACTATGCCCTCCCATGCTCCCCTTGGGCTAGGAGCAGGGGGCAACATATACATGCATCTTGATAGAATACCAAGATATATAAAATAATTATGAAAGGAACAAGGGAAGGAAGCCCACTGTAACTATTCATATTTCATTTTGTACTAGAAGTTTTAGCTAGATCAAGTTAAACAATAGGAAATAAAGGAATTCGGATTGAGAAAAAAATGAAAACTATAATTATTATTAAATATTGTTTTAAATGTTTTTTTTAAAAAAAGAGTATCCCTGCCCCTAAATAGTAAAAGTATTCATTTCAGAAGAGACCACAGGAGAGACAGCCTTGTTTGGCTAAAATTTTATGAAGTAGAAAGTTCAGTTAGAATGGGAGAATGTAGAGCAAGAAGGTCAAGCTGACTATGACTATATGCTCTAAACTCTACATGGACCAAGCTATAGAGTGTTGGAATAGGGGAGAAAGAATTATGCAAAAGTTATGATGGAATCAAGAGAAAATGCCAATATATTTTATTTGATCTAATTCCACTGAAGATTTTATAACCTGTGATGCAGCTCTTTGTCACCCTTTAATTAGCTACATTTGTATAAAGGATAAATAACTTTAATATAGGCAAGGACTATGGGCAGATTTGATAGGTTAGTCCCATCAAAATATATATTTGTAGTTTTAGTCTCTAATTTTACTTACGTTTTGGCTTTGTTATCAATTTCAGTTCACTGTGAGGCTAATCATTATTTTTAAAAAAATGTACCTCTATAATTCATTTGTGCCTTTAAGCAACTAACTCCAAACATGACATTGCTTTGCTGTATTATTGACAGAATGATTCAAATATTATCTGCCTGGCTTGTATGTTTTAGAAATGAAAGGTTGAAAATATCTAGTGCTTGCTTCATTTATGTTTATCTCCCTGTCCCACCTTCCAAAGATGAAAGGACTAAACATATTTTGCTGTTCTACTAATATGCAAATTCAATCTCCCTGTATTGACAGCTCTGGAGTACATATTGTTGTAACGGATAGAAAAGTAGACACTGCTGGAAATGCCACTCTTGGCCTTGACATAAGAGTAGATGATTAAAATAAAACTACACTTTTCTGGAAGAGTTAAACCTTGGCCAGTTGCCCACATTCTGGCAGTCTTAGCTTCTCTCCTGACACATTGCAGTGTTAAGCTTAGCTCCCCTGCCTGTTACTTCAGATGTGCTGGGATTGATAGATTTATCCTGCCTCATTGCCTGTGAGTACTGAAGGCATTAACGGAAAGATTAACCTGCAGGTATTATGAACACTGGGGACTCTAACATTAGATGTCAGTACTTTAAGCATTGACTTTCAAAAATGGTACACACACAGGCAGATCAAAATGAAATTTGTCCTACGTAAGTAGTTTTAACCATTTGCAAAAGGATTGAAATTTATGTGTGACATCATAAACCAGTTTTACAGATTTTATATTTAATTCATAACCTTGGTGCTATAGTTAAGATGCTGAAGAGTAGCAAAGTATTTGATGAATTGCTTGAGGAGGAAAAAATTTATATAAATACTAGCTTTTATGTAGCAGATCAAAACCTCAAAATTCTTTTAAACTAAGAAAAAATATCCTTTCCTAACTTATGTTCCAATGAATTGGTAAATAGGTCACTTTTTTAAATATTTAATACATGTTGAACCTTTATATTCCATATCTATGTGGAATATAAATGATTGTAGTGTAATGAAATGCCTATTCAGATTTGCCAGAATTGCAATTGTGACATAAGGCAGATTTCTAAGCATACCTTAACATATCTGTGCCTCAGTTGCCTCATTTGTAACAAACTTAACTACTCTTGCACAGGGTTGCTGTGAAAACTGCAAGATTCAGTAAAAAATACCAGATGTTTGGTCAATGTTGGTTACTATGATTAAAGAGTATATAATGAGCATATTGAATGTTTATGAACTGAAACAATGGGATATGATAGCTACAAGCAAATATCTGAAAAGTTTAGTGGTTAAGACTTTTAATTTAGTATAAGCATTAGAGATGTAAAGTAAGGCCAATGTAAAATACAATGTCATATGTATTTTATACAATGCACATGCATGTACAATATATAGGTATACATACTATTATGCTTAAACATACATTCATATACACCACACACACACACACACACACATACACTCAATGCTGTTCCCAAGCAGAAGTCATGCTCTTAAAGCTCTTGAGGTAATAGAAATTTATATAAAAAACATTTTTAATACAATATGTATTTTTATTACATCTTTTAATGTGTCTGTTAAAAAGAATGTAGTCTGTAAAATAGAATCAGAAAATATACAGATTCTGGTATTTTAGATTTAGGTGGTAACAGATATATAAAGTTCAAAAATAGAGTAAACTCAAGTATTCTCTTCCCCAATTCCATCTGTTCACTATATAACAATATACTACAATTTCTTATAAAGGAGCAGGAAGGGATGGACAGAAGAAAAAAAAGCAGTATCCTATTTCTCAAGCTCTATTACCCTGTTCTTTAATGTTATACCAAACCATAGTGAGAACACAGGCAAAAATTTTAATTGATTAAAATTTCAAATTCCTCAATTCTAAAATTATATATACTTCCTATGGAAAAAGAAGTCTTTTCAGACAGAGATCAAGAAGGAGTGATTCCGTTCTGGATGCAGAACGAACTGAATCCTCCTGAAATTTGAGAAATTCTAGAAAACTCTAGAAAAATGCTGATAGTCATGTTCTTTCCCTAAGGAGGGTGACTTTATTAATCTGGGGTAGTGACCTAGAATTCGTGTTTTTGAGAATTTCTCCACATGATTCTAATATACAACCAAGGTTGAGCATCACTGGAAGAGCTTTATTTGTTCAAAAGAAGTATGCTAACAATTGGGAAGGAAATCATGAAAAATATTACATAAGTTTACAATCATTTAGAGTTAGGGTGCCTTCAAGGCAAGTATCAGGTTTGGATTCTTCTATTTAAGATAATAAAATTATACTTGATATCTTACCTGTATGACTATCAAAACACCCATAGCACACTACATGTACAAATCTTAGATGTTCATTACAGGTCAAGGACTGAAAAAATTGCACCAGCTAATTTCAGAAACAGGAATACAAAGATGGCTAAACAAGTTCTCTGTTTACAAGCAATTCAAAGGTGAATTTTGACATTAGCAATGTATGGAGCCTACTCTGAACCAGACTCCATCCTGTCTTTAATTGCCATGATCAGACTTCCAGGTAAAAAAATAAGCAGCTGATTCAACTCTCCAATAGGAGTACAAAAGAACACCTATGCATTTATTATTTTTCCTTAATGATGACTATGAAATAAAAATACCTTGTTCTCTGCTTACCAATGATGAACAATAAAACAGAAAGACATTTGATTACTGATTGTATTTCAGACACCACATTGGACAGTTCCAACTGAAAACTCCTGTCAACCAATATTTAAACAAATGACATAAACTTAGATGACAACTCTGCTTGATCTTACTGTGATTCTTTTTCTCAAAGAAACACTTTATTGATTATATTACAATATTGTTATTTTTAATCATCACATGACAGCTTGAACATGGAGCCAACATTTATTGTTGAGTTCTTACTGTATTATAAGTCACTAGTCTAAGCACAAATAAATTTCTACCTTATTTTATATTTGCTGAAAAAGAGGGATTTATAGGTTAAAACAATTATCAAAGGTGAACTTCTGCTAATAGTGGAGCCAAAATTATAATATGGGTTTTGAATTATATAATGGATTTTGCCCAAGTTTTCCTCTATGTATTTTATGGTTTCAGGTCTTCTAAATCTTATATCCATTTTGAGTTGGCTTTTTTACATGGTGTGAGGGTGGTGTCTTGATTCTTTTTTTTTTTTTTTTTTTGCATCACTTGGTCCCAGCACCATTTATTGAGGAGGCTCTTCTTTTTCCAATGTAATTTTTTCACTACTTTGTCAATAATACACTTTAAAAAAAAATATATATATATATATATATATATCACATATTTGTATTTCCCAGGGATCATCTACCACCTTCCCTCCATGACCACTCCCTCCATCACCACCTCCCCCAGGTGCCTCTCCCCCAGTTGTGTACTTTAGTTTGGTTGTTAGCTTGTTTTGAGTTTTCCTCCTGGCCTTTTTCTTGTTTTCCCCATATCACATATATTGGTGAAACCATTTAGTTTATGTCTTTTCCTTTCTGACTTATTTTTGCTAATAGGACTTTTTCTAGGTACATCCATGTTATCAAATTCATCAAATTTGTCATTTTAAATCGATGGGTAATATTTCATTGTGTTTATATACCACATTTTCATCCAGTCATCTATCTTGGGACATTTGGATTGTTTCCAATTATAAATTTATAATTATAAATAGTGCTGCAGTAAACATCCAAGTACAGGTGTCCCTTTGTATAAGTATTGAGGTTTCCTTTGGGTAGATTCTCAGAAGAGTGATTGCTGGGTCAAATGGTAGTTCCATTTTCATTAGTTTAAGGGTCTTCCACACAGCTTTCCATAGTAGCTGAACCAGTTCATATTCCCACCAGCAGTGTAAGAGTGCTCCTTTCTCTCCATATCCACGCCAGCATTTGTTGTTGCCTATATTTTGATATGGACAATTCTTACTGGTGTAAGGTGGTAACTCATTGTGGTTTTTATTTTAATTTCCCTAGTGATGTTGAACACTTTTTCATGTGTTTTTTGGTCATTTGTATTTCCTCTTTGGAGAAGTGTCTTTCTAGTTTTCACCATTTTCAACTGGGCTTTTTGCTTTGCTTTTGTTAAGCTGTGTAAATTCTGTGTGTATCTTTATATCAGACCCTTATCAGTTGAATGGAAGGCAAATTTTTTTTTCCATTCTGTTGGTTTCCTTTTTGTTTTCTCTGTTGTCTCTATTGATGTGTAGAATCTTTTGGTTTGATGTAGTCCAGATGTTTGTTTTCCTTTTTTTTTTGTCATCTGTAGATGTGTTCAGAAATGGATTTCTGAATTGTACTTCATGGGGAGGGTTTTGCCCAAGTTTTCCTCTATGCATTTTATGGTTTCAGGTCTTCTAAATCTTGTATCCATTTTGAGTTGGCTTTTTTACATGGTGTGAGGGTGGTGTCTTCATTTTTTTTTTTTTTTTGCATCACTTGGTCCCAGCACCATTTATTGAGGAGGCTCTTCTTTTTCCAATGTAATTTTTTCACTACTTTGTCAAAGATTAATTGACTATATACATGTGGTTTTATTTCAGGGCACCCAATTCTGTTCCATTGATCTGATTGTTTTTGTACAAGTACCATGCTGTTTTAATTACTATGGTTTTGTACTATAATTTGAAGTCTGGAAAAGTAATACCTCTGTTGTCTCTTTTTTTGGTCAGGAGGTTTTTTGATATTCAAGGTGTTCTGTTATTCCATATGAATTTCAGTAATTTTTGTTCTATCTCTTTGAAGGATGTCATTGGGATTTTTATAGGGATTGCATTGAATCTGTAGATTGCTTTTGGTAGGAGGGCCATTTTGATGGCCCTTGGTCACTTATAACCACATTAATATGAATTTATATGGTAGAAGGTGAATGAAATAATTTACAATCTATAAGAAAATATGAAATAAAAAATCTTTGAAAACTCAGGGACCAAGGCAATTCTGGCAGTATTGGGAAAGGAACATAGAGAATTTTTTCAGGATCCCATGATTGAAATAAATTATATTCAACCAGAGTCTTTACTTGTTAGGCATTTACTAAGTATTCAAATTTCAGGAGGAGTTGATTGAGAGAGCCACACCCACTTGAGTGGCAAGAAAGGTTTGACTCTAAATTAATTACATCATATCCATTTGAAATGAGGGGAAATATACCTCCAAAGAAATCAAGTTGCTGCTCTAAAAACAGGATGAGAAAAACAAGAAATAGCCACATCTATCCAATAAATCTCTATTGCTACTGAAATGAAAGCAATGCAATAATTTTGAAAAATCTTATAAAATGAATCTGCCAATTGGTCAAGAAGTACCCTTGAAGAGGAAGAGTAAGGAAGAAGTATAATTCATTGACAGGATAGCTATAAGGAAAAATCACTAGACATCAATAAGCCTATTTATTTTCCCTTGAAATCTTCATTTCCTGTCCTTACCCCTATAAACAAGATAGGTCTTTTCGTAGGTAATTAAGGGTAGACCCAATTATCCCCAAAGTTTCCGTTTAAAATTGATTTAATATGAAGCCAGGGAAAGATCTTTTCTAATTTAACTAAAAGTATTGCTTTTCTATCTTTCCACATACTATTTCCCTTCTGAAAGCTATATTTCACTAAGTACAAGAAAATAGGCATTTGCTCAGGACAGGACATTTGTGGTTATACCTGATGTGGTTATTCTCTTTCCATCACCTCTACATTGATAACATTGGAAATTACAATTTTGCTTATCTTATTTCTGTACTGAAGATACTTCTATGGCCTGCAAAGTCCAAATATCTAGTCATAATTGCATTTTCCAGTTGAATATGATTCCAAACTCAAGGCTTATCTATAAAGTGATGTTGCCTCTTCCCCCTAGAAGATGAGAGTAAATGCCTCCAGACAGTTGGCTGAGTAAAGAAAATATACCCATAAGGAAGACAGATAAATAGCTGCCTAAAAGTTGAAGTGAAATAGGATAAAACAAGAGACAATTTGAAATTGGGAGAGGATTTTATTATAGAAAAAGACAGTGGGAACTTGGAATAATGTCTAGCAAGAAATAGCCATTTCATAAAATGTTCGATGACAAAATAAACAGGAAACTAGGTTTCTTTTATTTCTTCCCTAATGAAAACCTAAGGGTCATGGGAACCACTTTCTGTAGGAGTATTTATGAATATTCTATGGTTTTTGAGAAACAGAAATAATTTAGACAATATTTTTTCAATGAAGTTGAAACAGACGCAACCCGAGACCCATACTTTAAATTGATTAGCTTTATTATAATTTGTTCATGCAGTAAATACAAGATAATTTGGTGGTGAGATACTTATTGAAGGTCTCACCTGTACTTTCTTTCCTAGAAAACTGCTTACAAGTAGAAATTCCCAATTCATTGAAAGGTTGACAACACAAATCCATCAAAGATGGAACTGCTGACTAGAACCTGCATTTAATACTGGGATAGATTCTGACTGAAACACTTCATAAATACATTATTGTTTTTACTGATGGAGAACCAGTGTGTGCAGACATATACACATAAATTCAAAGCACATAAATTAATACAAATAAGTAATTATTAAAAAGCTTTAAATTGAATTACTACTATCCAAAAAACAAGCAGGATGGAACTCAATCAAGACAATGGTTTCATTTAGTAAGACAGTCTCAGTGAAGAATAGGAAAACATAATACTTTGCTAGCCAAAATGTATTATCATAAAATCACATTTTTAATCACCCATAAATTCACTAATAGTTTTATTGGAATTAGTTCTTAATATAGGACACAATTTGTCTTATTTCTTGTATGCTAATTCATCCTATCCAATGGCTGATATATTTTCTCATGTAACTGAAAGGAGTATATGAATTGTGTGTCCAATATCCAGTCATCTAAGAAGCACCTTGATTAACGATGATGCTTTCACCTCTGTTCTCTTCCATTCATAGTCCACACTTCAGTAATCTAGTCCAATGCCAGAGTCTATTGTGCAGTGCTATCAGATGTACTTTCTGATGGTTGAAGGAGTCTCCTTCATCATCCTTTGTTAGAATATCAATTCAGAAATTCAAGCTGGCTAAAGTTTCTAAAGAAGAAATATAACTGTGAAGTGTTCTACTTAGTTATGTTTTACTTGCCCACAAATTGTGTAACAGGTTATCCTTACAGATATGTTTTATCAAACAACTGTTTAAGTTAATACCCTATGGTCTAAATAACTTGTGGGAAAAAAGGCTTGTGTATTAAACATATTGGTGAGGACCCATGAGAGATGCCACATTTTTATCCATTTTTGCATATTCTACTTTTTTGGAGATTAACACCTACCATTTCAAGCATAAAAAGTCAGGGAAAGAAAATGTTTCCTAAATGTGTGTTCATGACTCATGCTTTTGCTTTCTTGGAATCCCTTTTATTACTATCCACTGACTACTCAATTCAATTCAATTTTGTTACTATCCATTGACTACTCAATTCAATTAGTATGAACTGTGATACTGTTCTTTCAAAAGTACTCCTGCTAAGAGTAACACTTTATGTCACTGAACTCACTACTCACACTCCTTTATTTTTCTTACTGGAATTATCAGTGATATATGACATAGGTGTGTATATATATATGTGTATATATATATATAAATTACTTTCATAATATCCTTTTCCATTCAGCTTTTCAGAACCATTTTCTTGTCACCTTTGTCAGGAATTCCTCTTCTCCCAATCCCTAATGTATGTTGTCTCATGAAACAAAACACTTTGTATTTCCCATTATATACTATCTCTTAGCTCATCTCATCCACCTTATGTGTAATTTCAATTTTATACTAAGCACCAGAAAAAAATTATATCTAGAATTCAGCTTCTCCTCTAAGCTCCGCAACTCTGACCACCAAGAACCACCAATTACAAAAGTCTCACATTTTCACATGGCAGAAAATTATTTACATTTTCCATTTTAAATCCTTTCTATTCTTTTCTAATCTTCCTTCTGATAAGGTTCACACACATTGGGCTGGGCACGGTGGCTTGAACCTGTAAGCTTCAGCCTATGAAGTGGCCGGGGCTAGGGATCATGATTCAAGTCCCGCCTGGGGCCTGTAGTGAGACCTAGTTCCAAAAAAATAGCTGGGCGTGGTGGCATGCACCTGTAATCCCAGCTACCTGGGAAGCTGAGGCTGGGGATTGCTTGAGTCTGTGGCACCCCCGGGCAACGAGAGCCTGCGGTTCCACAGGCAAAAATAGTGAGACCTCATCTCAAAAAAGAAAAAGTTCACACACATTAACTTAAACAGCCATTCTCCCTTCCTATTGGGTTCATATCACCCACATTTTTGTGTTATATAAATGCAAAAATGTACTACATGTATTTTTAACCTTTTTTTAGCTTGTGCATTTAAAGTTTTATTTTTATTTGAGGTATTAGTTGGATATCCCTGCACTATGGAGAAATTGCACCAAACATGAAAATGTTCATGATCCAGTACACAGTGAACTATGGGGGAACACCCCACATTTTGAATTGCTGCATAAAACTGAGGAACATTATACTGGTTGTGAGATTAAATCCACTGTATCATTCTAGTTCACTCCTACCCCTCACAAAATAACTAGTGTTAAGAACTGCATAGATTTGATACCTCCATTTTCTTGTCCCATGTATTCCCTCAAATGACCCAGTCAGGGTGATCACATTCCCCTTATCAAAAACTGCTACAGTAACCAATGAACTATGACCCATTCTGTCCCATGTAACAAAGGAACATGTCCTTTTCCTATGTATTTATGGAAATATTCTCTTTTGTTTTAAAAGGAGATAAGAACATAAAAAGTATAGTTGTGGATACTGGTGTATAAGGATGTGATACACAAGACTGGTGCATGCATCTCGAAGACCTAGTGAAAATATGAAATGTTATTTAAAACATATAATCTGTTAATTTTATTGAATTAATCAACCTCCAAGTTGTTTTTTTCTTATGACTTGCTGTTACAAGATATAAGAAGTTATTCTTTTTTGTTGAACTTATCTGAGGCATAATGTCTCCCCAAAGATCACTGGCATCTTAACCGGTAGGTCAGCTCAAAAATCCAATGAGATCTGACTTAACTCCCTCATCAGGCTCCAGGGCTGCCAGGGTCCTCCCTCCTTTATATATCGCAAACACATTAACTCCCTTTCAGTTCTTGAAATATTCTGTGCTCTTTCTACTGCCACCTGCTTTACATATAGTAGTTCTTACAGAATTTTCCTGGCCCTACTCTGCCTATTCAAGTCTCAGTTGAAATGTCACTTCCTCAACCCTGTGATATATGTGCTATAGCATGACATTTATCCTTTCATTACTTATCATATATCTAATTAAAGTTCAGTGTTATTCATTCCTTCATTGTCATCATCATATAACAGCAGTTATGTGTCTTATTCAGTTCAATTTCCAGCACTGAACATGGCTCTTTACACAAAGCACTAAAATTTTAAGTAAATCAAAAATCAAATTACTTATTACAAAGTTTTATTCCTACCTTGACATTTAATTCTAGATCCTTAGTACTGAGAACAAAATTTCCAAATAAATCCTGACCACAGTTAGAAGACCAGTCACATAAAGAGAGGCAGCAGTCAGAGCACAAGATCACTGGTCAGGAACAGCATTCCTTACCAGGCTCCTAAGACCTAAACTAAAACAAAAGTGATGGGGAAATGGATAAATTTAATCTGGGAGGAAAAGGAGACTCAAATGGTGCATTAATTCAAGGTATCTTCTTGCCGTCAGCTATAATAAATCCATTTCTTGGTGTAAGTTTAAGAAACATAAAACACATCAGAAGCACTGAGTTATCAGTGGGTGTAGATAAGCAACCTCTGAACCAACCAAAACAGAAGAAGAAAAAGTAAAAACTCACTAATCAAAATCATCTTTTCTCATGTCTCTTCCCTCAATCTGATCTGCCCATCTAGTATTAATCACTATTTGGATACCAGAACCCAACCCAAATGGCTCCACCCTTTCATACTCTGGATAAAAATCTTACCTATGAGTGCCCCCTTTTCTGGCATTTCCTTTATAATATATACTATATAATCAATCTCTTTACTCTTTCCTTGCTTTTGAACTCATTTTTCATGGCATGGATAAAATCCTACAAAAATAATGTATCATTGCTAGCAATCACCAATAACCATTATTCAGATAACATTTCCATTAATTAGGTAACTATTGAGCAGTGTCAAAGGTAATTTCTTATTCTGTATATTTTATGAAAAGTGAAGAGGAGAAAAAAAAATCTTCCCTCCACAAATAGGCTAAGGCTAAAATGTAAAATGTAGCTTTCTTCCTTAAAAAAGATGGACCTAAGTGGTTTCTTATAAATCAAACCTTTATAAATACTATCAAGGGACCAACTTAAAGTAGTTTGTAAAAGTCTACATTGTTATGTTAATAGTACCAATTTTCACTAAAAATTTTTATGATAAAAATACTGTAGCATTTTTCTGACTATAAAGGTAAAAAGGACCTAATTAGAAAAACCTGAAATTGTAAACTGTCTAGAAGAAAACAGAGGAGATAATCTTTATAACATTTAGATGAGCAAAGATTTTTGGAAAACAAAAAGCACTAACCTTAAAAAAAGTGATAAATTGGAGTTTATCAAAGTGAAACATTCAGCCTTTCCACTTATCATTGTGAACATAAAAAGGGAAGTCACAGGCAATCAGAAAATGTTTTCAGCATGTACAACTGAAGATGTAGTTGTAACAGGTATTATAACCTCATAATAAAAAGCACAATTTTCCTTATGTGGACAAGCGATTTAAACACAAAATTCACACACACTCACACAAAATGGTGAAAATATGACCAATAAGTTTCCTCACCAGGGGAGTAAAATTCAAACCATAAAAAGTTACCATTATGTATAAATAATAGCAGCTAACATCTAAAAAGCTGATAATGCCAAATGTTGGCAAGTATGAAAGAAAAGATGAATTCATACATCTTGATGGTGATGTAAAATGGTACAACCATTTTGAAATACACTTTAGCAGTTTCTTTAAAAAGTTAAACATGTACTTACCCATGATGAAGCAATTCTAGCTTTAGTCCTAGGTATAGTCCATGAGAAATAAAGCTATTTACTTATACAAATACTTTTAATGAATGCCTATCATGGCATTATATTCATAATAGGAAAAAAACTAGAAATATACAAATATTAATGAAGAGAAAAACAAAAACACAGGGACAATATATGGCATCCTCAAACAATGCAGTTAACAGTATAAAGGAACAAATGTATTCATATTAAAATGGTAATGAATCTAAAAATAATATATTGATCAAAGATAAACAAAAGGCATATATGTAATTCACATATGTTAAATGTCTAAAAAAGGTAAATTAATTGAAAAGGATGATTCATGGTTTTCTGGGGTTAGGGTCAGAGGTGAAGGGTTGATTGCAAAAGGCTCTAAATTGATGTTCAGGGTGATAGTAGCCCAATGTATTTTTCAAAATCCGTGGAAATTTAAATTTTAAATCCTTAAAATTAAACCTCAGAAAATTATGTTTCAAATTATCACCAGTATGTTTTAGTTATATGATTATAAATATTAATTAAAAACCTTTAAATACTATGAAAGTCTAAAACATGAGCATAGAAATCTCTATCTAATCTGCTCTAAAATAGTAATGGCTTGCAAATAGTGTATTATGTGTGTATACATATGTATATTCATATAAAAATGGGACAGACAAGTTATACATACTTAGTTTTCCATTTGTCTCCCTTTTCTAAGTGTTTTATGATGTTACGTTAGTTACTATTGCATTCTAATAAATGCAATCTGATTTCCTTTGAACACCATACTAGTGGTATGTTAATTTACTTCACAGTTGCACCATAACTGATTTTACGAATGTCTATTGTTGGGAAAAATATTCAAAATATACTTCCATATATTGTCAAGTAAAATAAACATGTACTCTTTCAATGCAAAGATTCCTCTATCAATTACTTTAGTAAAACACTGCTTTGTGTGATTTATCCCGGGTAAGTCTTGTCAGTCACTCATATGCTCACAACAGATGACAAGTGCCAACAATAAAAATACTGCATGATAAAGTGTGGTGTTGGTAAGAGACCATTTATATCAGATGGAAAAAAAGCAGTTCCAACATATACAAGGTTACAGAGTTTGTGCTTGACAATGTCAGCAGTTATACCAAGTCCCCTGATCTCACTGCAGTGCTGTCCATACATTTTTCTTTGTATAGCTTTCTCTAACCATACAGAGATTTCAAGCCGTCATCTTGGCATCATCAACATTGTGTCTAAACACCTGAGTCCATCAGTCTTACCTGTACTTGAATAATTCAAAAAAAAAAAAAAATCAGAAGAGAAACAGGCCATGATGAAGGCACAGAGGTACCACAGTGCTTATCTTTCAGGAATGTTGTCTTGTGCTTTACAATTTTACATACTGCAACAGCATGATGCATCTAATGATTTTTTTAAAACAGCTTTCTGCTGACAGCATAAACAGAAACAAGTTTATTTTGAGTGAGCAGCTGCTGTTTTTTCATGGAGGAATGTTGTTTGCTGAAATAATGCAGCAGACTGGCACTGCCGTGAGTGGATAAACATCGATGGGGTTTGTGGACTGGCAAACATTGGACCATTCTGCTTCTGTCGCAATTACCAATAAACCAAACAGCCCATCTCCAATTTTATGAGAATGAAAAGTAAAGCCAGTCTGCAAAAGAGTTACAGAAATGAGCTACACAGATTGTCTTATTTTAATGAATGGATCAACGGCAGATGTCAGGTTTGTTTTTCTTTGTCTGGAGATGTGGGATCTGTAAATTTCTTAAATTTCAGGTTTGCTTTAAGTTAATTAATCCTTTCTGAAAAATTCTCATTCCCTTTTAAAAAGGTATTTGTTACAAGCATAGTTATGGCAAAACTATGTAAACTCATTTAAACAAAAGGTCTTTTTTTCCTTAACAATTTATTCATAAACATTTAACTGTCTTGGAAAAATTGTAGTGTTCTACATTTAATCTAAAAGAAAAAAAAAGAGTTCCTGGGGAAGGATGACTAATCTCAAGAAAGTTGTGGCTGACAAAACTACTAGAATGAGGGAGTCTCTCTCTTTTGGAGCTTTTATAAGTTATACTTTTATTTCAGTGCAGGGAAAGCGAAGTCTCTGGTCTGATAGTTTCAATTTATTCTTTTGTCTGTATTTTGCACACATTTAGGATCACATAACACTGGGTGACATAAAACAATTTGTACACATGAATTCTAATAACTAATGTTCTATTAAGACTTTAATTTTAGCTCACAGAATTGCAGAAATAGTACAGGAAAGTCCCTTATATCCTTTACTTGGTCTTTTCATGCTAACAAGCTTTTGATTACATAATAATCATAGAGCATTATCAAAGCTAAAGAATACAATTACATTAGACTTTAAAATTTAAGATGTCATTCATATAATTCAAGCATGTTGCTAAATGATAGAGAACAAGAATAAAAGCTAAGAGGAAAGATCAAGTATGAAGAGATTTTTGAGAGGAGAAAGGTAACTTATAAAAAAGAATCCAACCATACTGAGCATATACTAACGTGTTCATTGTTGAATAGAATTTGCACTGGGAACTTCTTACTTCCAAAGGAAGGTTATTACACTCTGGACAATGCAGTAGTGGAGCAGGTGGGAGATGTTTTAAGTTGAAAAAAGGGGGTAGAGGTAGTGATATAGAAACCAAAATTATAAGTAAAAATAAAGTTGTAAAATTCTGTGGCCTATGACAATTTGGAAACAATAAATCAAGGTTTCTTTTCAATGACTTTTTAATGTAATAATTTTACTGTTATATCATTAAAACTATAAATTATATGAAACATAAAAGTTAATAATTAAAAGAAAGTCTATACACCTTGATCCTTTGATAAGTTACTAAATGCACCATTAAATTAGATAGTGAACTCTTTCTTGGCCTAATCCCAGGTAATTATAATTCTGCTCTCACACACTCTAACCTTTGCATAGTTAGCATCTCAGTAGGTGAATAGGTCATGTCTGCAGGGTTTCAATTAATCATATTGCAGGAATTTTGTCTTTTTTTTTTTTTAGCACATTTTATACTAGTCTCCTTAAGGATCATGAGAATTTGCTGAAATGGTAAGTTTAACAAATGCAATCAATTATTCATGTGCTGTGCTATTAATATCATTTAGAAGTCTATAACACAGATGTTTTAAAATAGGGCAAGTATGATTTCATGTCAGGATGGGCTATTCGCAAAGGCAACAAGTTGCTAGTATAGTTGCCAAGGTTTGAGAGTGAAAGGGCAACGGCCCACTGTCGCTAAGAACTGTTGTCAATATTGACTCTCCTACAAATTATTTGATCTTTGAACCATCACTTTGAACCATTGTTTGTGGAAAGAACAGAAGTACCATACAAGTTCTAATTTTAGAAATTTGATTTTATTTTCAACACCAGCGAACATTCATCTTATATCAAACTTTTAGTTCCTTGAAAGCAAGTTAGCAACAGTACAAAAAATTTGCTTTGACCCTGATTTGAACTACTCCCAGTAATGCCTATTTCTGAATAAAGATGCAGACATTTATTAAAGAAAGCACCCAATGACCACATATTATACTATTTTGTTTTTGACTTTCTTTTCTTCACTAAAGTCATTATCAACAAAAACAATTCTAAAAGGTCACCTATCTACCTCATCTCAGCTATATCAAATTTTATCAAATTTTCTTGACTTAACAATCAACTTTGTGATGCTTTAACTGACTATCCTCTTCAGGGATGTTTCTTCCTATCCCATGTTCATGTAGTATTTATATTCTGCACCATGTATTGGGTTCTACTATGTTGTGTTTTACTACTTGTTCCTGGATGACTTTACCCCTTCTTCCCAATTGGATTGTCATCACCTTGAACTGACTCATAATCCTTCCCATAGTAAACTTTCTTGAAATACCAGGGGTTTTCTGTTGGTAACTATATAGTTTCTGACCTGAGGCTACAGAAGGTATGAATCATAGCAGAACATTACAGATTACTAAATTACCAATTCATTTTTATTCCTCAAGTAATTATTATTAAGTGCAAGATACTAGGGTTATACAAAGATGATTCATATGCAGAGCCTATCTCTACAGACTTCCTGCTAGAAAAAGAATAATAATTCATGTACCTATATACAAGTGGGAAAGTTTAAGAGCTCACTTTAACTTTTTCTGAATGTTGGGTTGAATATTGAAGTACAGAAGGACTTTAGAATGAGAAGATAAGGAGGAGGCCATTTCATATAAAAGATGTGTAAATGAATGCAGGGAAGTGCAATGTACCCATGTGGATTTGTACATATATAAAAATAACAGAAATAGTAACTCTAATTTTGAAAAAAAAGAAAAAAGTAACTGCATCCAAATTATAAGGAATTAAATAATAAGAAACAATTATATACAGGAGCTTGATTTTATATTGAAAGCATGACTTTTAAAATATTTCATAAATTCTTCAACATGCTTTCAGAAGAATATTGTAATATAAGAATGAAAGAAAAAATAAGAAGGATTTGGAAAGTTGATGTCTCCATTTGCATGATAGTCTGAAGAACAAACACTGATAATGGAAAGGAGAGGATTAATGAAAGATACTACAGAAGTGAAATTAATAGAAAAAATATATATGTGTTATCCTTTGGCAAGCATTCCATCTTTCTCAGGAGTCCACATTTGAAGCAAAATATACCTTAAGTAAAAAAAAAAAAGATATTCAGAGTCCCCATGAACCAAAGGAACATATGAAGAATTATTTTATCATTATCTGTCAAGTTAAGAAAGGACATACAATCATTATAAAGAGATCAAAAGAAATATTTCAGAACATAAAGAATTTATGACATGTAGTGATTCTGATTCCCATATATGAAAAAAGACATGAATCTCAGACCAGAAGAAGGTTAATTAAAGGCAACTCAGTTGTCAGCTTTTACTGAACTACTCATTATACATTGAGAAGATACTCATTTGGACAAGTATGTTTGGATAAGAGTGTCATGTTGTCAAATGTCCACCAAAGATAAACACAGTCTATGTACTAAGCATGTTGATTTTCTCAGGAACCAAATGATTATGAATGTTACAAATCAGATCATTTGTCAAACCAAAATTTGTTTTATTTCTTGTCTTTTTGTTTAGGATCCACCAAAGCCTTTACTTTAAAGAATCTGAGTTTAATCTTAACATAAAATTCTGGTGTCATAGCACATTAGTAATGATTATGAAGAAGTTAGTATTTGGTACTAGTGTAAAGTGAAGGAAAGGGTAATGTGAATCTAAGAACAAGAGCTTTACTTCCAAAGCAAAAGTAGGATCAAAAAAGAGCCTAAGCAGGGACCAATAACTAAAAATTGCCAAAATGTAAACGTCATAAATTAAATATTGTTCACTTAGGAGGTTAAGCTATTAATGTGCAGTGATCAAAATTGTGACATTAATATACACAACCAAATTATATTAGTCATTAATTAATAAAACCATACAATATTTAGAAATATAGCTTCAAACCTTAATAGATGTATACACCATTTCTTTTTTCATGGGGAGTATTATAATAATTAAACTGTATATAGGATGTTATTTCTTAAGCATACATAATGTAAATGGTATAATATCTACAGAAAAATGACTTCAGAAGGCTTATATGTTATCACGGTGTATATGTTTAGCCATACAGTCTACTCATCATATGCATATTTGTTCAAACTTTTCTCATAGATCATGATGTAATTCATATTCATTCATATATGTTTAGCCATACAGTATACTCATTTTGAGGGGATGAGAAATTGTGTATTTGTTCTCATAGATCTTTTCTCATAGATCATGATGAAATTCATATTCAGCCATTTAGATTAACTTCAGTCCTGAGACTACATATATAAAAATACATGTTTTTATATACGCAAATATCTCAGATTATATTATCAGACTATATTTTAATAAATTTTATTTAAACATAGTGAAGACTATATAAGTAAGTCTGATCATTTTCAAATCTTTATCATACTCATACTGTCAATTAATAATTGAAATAAAGAAAAGTAGGTATTGCATGTGGCATTAATAAACATGCACAGTATACCCAAGATTTACATATCAAAAACATCAGAAATTTTATTTTCCCTCTTTGACTGTAGTCTTTGCTTCCTCTCAAGCCAGGGAAAGACTTGGCAGAAGTTAGGGTAACACTTTTTAAAATTTTTTAAATTATTTATATATACATATATTTCACATCATTGTAATCCCTGGCGGTCACTCACTACCTCCCCTCCCTGGCCACTCCAGCTGGTCCCCTTCCCCTAGTTGTGTATTTTCGTTTGGTTGTCCATATTAGTGAAACCATTTGTTTCTGTCTTTTTCTTTCTGACTTGAAAGGGACACCTGTGCTGGGATGTTTACAGCAGCACTATTCATAATTGCAAGGACATGAAAACAACCCAAATGTCCCAAAACAGATGATTAGATGAAAAAGATGTGGTGTATGTATACACACACACACACACACACACACACACACACACTGGAATATTACTCATCAATTAAAAATGACAATTTTGATGATTTTATGATAACATGGATGTCCCTAGAAGAAATATATTAGCAGAAACAAAACTCACTTTTCTTAAGTGAGAAAAAAGCTCATTTCCCTCCAGCACAGAAATAGGAGTATCTTTTATATACTTATCAGCACAAACAATATGTTTTTCTGAGAAATAATAATTCATTGTATTCCAAAATCATATAGTAACCACTTGAATGAGGTGGTTTATTAATTGTACCTATTATCACAGTTACCTGAATGGTAATATGATAATCCCTCAATGTTTACTTTAAAAAATAAGATAGAAAGATAGTAGCAGAGTGAGGACACAGGCTTGCATTCTCTTGTCCTTTTACCTCCAGCACAGCAGGACAAAGACAGTAGTTCTTGAAGGTAGAGGGCAGCAGGGTGAACTGGGAGCAACAGCCACAGGAGTGAATGGAACTAGCCCAGCTGCCAGATACCAGTGTCAAATCACTGGCCCAGCCACTAACTAGCAGCCATAGAAGGTCTGTAATCAATATTCAGCTGGAGAATTAGATGCAGGCTGCTTCTAGCATCTAGTCACCAGTTATAGCAACCCAGCCTCCAGTCGCCAAGTGAGAGATCCCAGCCTCTGATACAGAGTTAGAACAGACTACTCCACCCCCAGTTTCCATAGATGATATGGAGTCTAGCTTTCTTTCCCCACTATAGAAGCCAGTCTGTCCCACCCTGGTGGCCATTACTGTCACAGAAGCCCTGTCTTGTCTTCTTATGCTAAGCACATGAGTGAAAGCTGGACAGCCCTTGGCTTCCAGTCACCTGCAGAAGAGACAGAAAAGGATATAAAATATATACAAAATGGGAAGAAGTAAAGTTACCTTTATTTGCAGACAACATGATAATATAAATAGTATAATATAAATACGTAAAACACTTCACTAAAAAAATTAAATTAGTTTAATAAAATAACAGGTTACAAAGTCAATACACAAAATTAGTTGGCCTTTTTATATGCAAACAATAGCTAGAAGAGGAAGAATTCAAGAAAATGATGCACAATCATGTAAAAATAATTTAATACCCAGGAGGAATTGAAATTGAAGGATATGCAAATAAAAGTATAAGGTATTATTAAAATAAATTAAAAAATGCAAAGAAATGGAAAGATATTCTCTGCTCATGAATTGAAAGAATTAACATGGTCAAAATGGAAATTTCAGCTGAAGTAGTTTGTAGACTCTATGTGATCACTATCAAAATTTCAATGGCATTCTTCAAAGAAATAATTATACTGAAATTCATATGGAACCACAAGACTCCAAACTGCCAGAGCAACCCTGACCAAAAAAAAATAAGTAAAATAGACTGCTGGTATCACAATCTCATACTTCAAACTACACTACAAAGCTACAATAATTAAAATAGCATGGTCCTGAACAGAACAAACACATGGACTAATGAAATAGAATTGAATGACCAAAAATAAACCCATACTCACAAGTTAATCCATGACAAAAGAGCCAAGAATATACACTATAGCTGGAAAGGTCTCTACAATTGATTATAGCATTGGGATAACTGGAAAGTTTCATGCAAAAGAATGAAAGTAGACCATATCATACACAAAAATCTCACACCATACACAAATATCAACTCAAAATGGACAAACGATTTGGGTGTAGGACCTAAAGTTATAAAATACATTGAAAAAAGAGACAAAAAGCTCCATTACCTAGACTTCAGAGATGTCTGTGGATTCATGGTCAAGGCAAGGAAAACAAAATAAAAACAACTGGCACTAAATCATTTTAATTTAGTTAAGTACAACAGCACTAAACAAAAGGAACAATGAATGGAAGAAATGAATGGAAGAAAATATTAGCCTTATACATCTAAAAAGGGTCTGGGGCCAGGCATCGTGGCTTGTGCCTGTAAGCTTTAGCCTATGAAGCAGCTGGGACTAGGCATCGCAGTTTGAGTCCCGCCTGGGGCCTGTAGTGAGACCTAGTTCCAAAAAATAACTGGGCATGGTGGTGCATGCCTGTAATCCCAGCTACCTGGGAAGCTGAGGCTGGGGATTGCTTGAATCTGTGGTACCACGGGCAACAAGAGCCTGTGGTTCCACAGGCAAAAATAGCAAGACCTAGTCTCAAAAAAAAGATAAAGAAATAAAATAAAAGGGTCTGATATCCTTGATCAACAAATACTCATAAAACTCAACAGAAAGAAAACAACCCAATCAAAAAATGGGCAGAATAGCTAAACAACAGGCACTTCTATAAAGAAGACATCTGATGGCCAATAAGCACAAGAAAAAATGCTCATCATTAGTTATCATCAGGGAAATACCAATCAGAACCACAATGAAATACAACCTCACACCCATGGAAATGCCAGTATCAAAAAGACAAGAAAGAACAAGTACTGGCAAGAATGTGAAGAGAAAGCAACCCTGTTGGACTGTTTGTGGAAATGGAAACTGAACCACTCCTGATGGAAACAATACAGAAGTCTTTCAAATGATTGAAAATGGTCTGACATAAAACCCAGCAATTCCACTACTAGGTAACTACCTAAATAACACAAAAAACCCTAATTTTATGTGAAACATTTACTCCCATTTTCACAGGCATACTACTCAGCTATCAAAAAAAGAAATTCTTTGTCATTTATGGCAATATGGATGGAAGTGAAGGGGATTATGCTAGATGAATTAAGGAGAAAAGCAAGCACTGGTTGGTATCACATGTGTAATATAGAGAAACCAAAAGATCAGATGAAGCCAAACTAAAAACTAGAAAACTGACTATAAAACTGATGTTACTGGGGTGGGGTGATAGAAGGAGTGAAAAATTAGGGAGGGAGCAAAATGGAGGCAGACTATGGGTTTTCAGTAGGAGGTATGGTGTGGTTACACTTCATGGGGGAGGTTACACAATGTAAAACAAAGTAAAAAAAATTATAAGAACTGTACTGTTAAGTAACCATGAGCAGAACACATACAACTCTGTATGTAAATATGCATATCATGTGGTAAGTATGATTGTGAGTAGACTTATTTTTCTTCTTTAACTTTTTAATTATTTATGACACAGGATGAAATTATATAATGGTTTTCAGGATACATATCAAATGAATTTATCTCTAGTTTGGGGGGTCATATTTTCTTCTTTTATTCTATCATCATTCATAAAACAATACACTTCTAATGACTTCATTTTATGGAGTGTAGTGTACATAAGGAAATGAAATGTGCCTTCCTAGAACAACACATAATACAAAGTTCTACTAGGAAAAGCTGCAAGGAAATCACAAACAAAAGAATTTTTAATTTTTTTTCAAACCCAAAATTGACCAAGGAAATTCTAAAATTCGGAGTTTCTAAAAATTGAATTTAAATTGTCTGAAAAGGAGGCATAACCCAGGAAAGGAAAAAGAAAATGAACTACACCTGCATATTTTCAAGCATCTGGAAGGCTTATCTGTGGAGCAATTCCTGAGATACTTCCTCCTCCCAAGACTATTCACTGAATGCACAGTCATTGTGGGAAACAGATGGAAGAGGTGCTCACTTTTGGAAAGAACATAATTATATTAAAATAAATCATACTGATTTTCTCAGGAGAGAAAAAATACATAGTGCACTTGCTTAAATTGTCTAAGTTCTTTCCGCAAAACAATAAAGACACAGCAGTGTTTGTATAAACATGTGCACATACCATCTCTTCCATATTTGAAGCAGCCAGCAAGTTCTCACTTCAGATATGTCACTACTCTTCTTAACATCACCTTCAGCACCAAATTTATAGAAATAATAGTGAAAGAACATTAAGCTAACAATTCTTATGGCCTAACCTTCCTCCAAAAGTAGGCAACTTATTTTGTAGTATGGAGGAAGGTGCTTCCATGTCTACACGAAAAAACATTTAGTACAAGATGGACTTATTTTCTCTTATGTGTGTTTTTTTCCCTCTACAAAGATATTAATTTTATCTATGGTTTCTACTAAAAAAAAAAAAAAAAAAAAACCTCTCCAGTCAATTACCTACATACGAATAACTTTTCAAGGAAAAAAAATGTGCTGTAGGAGCTTGAACAGAAGCATGCTGAAAGAGGGAAAATGCTTGCTGAAGTAGGGTCACTAGATGAAAAATTGCTGAATAAGAAAGAAGTATGTAAATTTGTTAAAAATTTCAGAGAACCATTTCCTTTCCTTTCCTTTCATACTGAGAACACTTTTTTCAAATATCATGGTCACCAGAGGTTAAATATCCACTAAAAAGCACATTTCAGCACAATTATATGTCAAATCTTGCTAGACAGAATGCATGCTGATCTTTGTGGATATTGGTATCTTTGAAATAAAATGTGTGTTAACAAACAGTCCATACTGGTGCTATAAGTTAATTGCATCATTATGTTGTGATAAGGCAATGCAATTAACACATCTTACTTGCACAGAGATCTCAGGATGGATATCCAATTAACTAAGGTCACCAGGAGCTTTGCTTTTAGAATGGGGTTTTTGGTTTATTCCCAAGATGACTTCACACAATTGTTATCCCCTGAAGTGGAAAAAAAAAAAAAAAAGAAAGAAAAAGAAAGGAAGAAAAACACAAACCCCACAAACTTTTCTAAGATATAAGGTGATTTTAAAAAGGTTATGGTTATGTGAAAACTGCTATATCAACTTGATTCAGAATGTGCTACGCTGATAAATCTCTTCCAGTGTGTCATGGAAATATTGTTTAAAATTGAGCAGAGTGACTAAGATATGCATAAGATCATCATATTGTCTATAAATATTTCATTCACTGACATACAAAGCTAAGGACATTAGAGTTGACTAGTTTTTCAAAATTTCAGAAAGCATGGAAATTGTTTTTGATAAGGGCACATTTAAAAGCTGAGAATATTACTGGAATATCATAAGCATAGAAAGAAACTCACAAGTAATTTTAGAACATCTGAAATGCATTTAAAAACATGGCAAAGGAGATTTGGATATATAAAGAAATGTGCAGTATCATGGAAGCATTATATAATTTGTCATTCTGAATATGAAAGCATCACTGATCATAAATGGCAAAAATAATCCAGTGGTATCATCCCTCCAGGGGAAACTGGAAACTCACTTTGCCACACCAGTTTTCCATTTATCACTTCATTCCCATATATCATTCAATTTGTTCTCCCACAAATATTTCTTGAATAAAAAAGGGAAACATTTGTGAATAGCAGTGTAACAAATTCCATTATTCATTAGGCCACAGAGATATTGGTTTTTGCAATTAATTTGAAGTTATTCTAAGGACACCATCCTCTGATTTACATAAAGGTAAATAAAATGGTGGCACAATGTCATACCTTAAATTAATGAAATGCTCTGTTTTGTCAATGGTGGGAAAGGCCAGAAAGTGGAACTAAACATAGTTGCTGAAGCTGGTATTAATGGTAGGAGAAACCTAGACTGAAAAGACCATCTACAGCATTCAAGGGTGGATCAAGGTAATACATGAGCAGTAATATTTCTTACTCAGGAAATAAGAGACCAGTTGATCTAAGTGTGTATCAACAGACTGTATCTTTATGTGCGCTCAATAATTTAATGGCCAATACCATGGTTTGTCTCTTTAACTTAGACAAAGCCTTGGTTGTAAATGACTGACATTGGTTAAAAACTAAGACATGATGTGGCCGAGACATCATTTTCTAGAAGCTGAAAATGACATAGAATGGGATCTACTAATTCAATTACAAATATTATACAGTTTTAAATATAGCAAAATATTAATGTTGATCTTGGATGCCTTAATTCTCATCTCTAGGTTACTTTTATTCTTTTCCTGTCATCTTATTTTTACCATTTATGTTCAGTATTGGTTCTAGGGACAAGATTTTGAACCTGCTAATGGCAGTTGAGTATCTCTACATACAAAACAAACATAACAACAAAAAACATGCAAAGATAAAGAATTAGGTAAACACAATATTTGCAACTTTTATTCCCTATCAACATATTCAGTCCTTCAATATGTGCTGTGCCACTCATAACTTCACAAAGTGAATTTAATTAGAAAACAAAAGACACCTTTATCTCACAATGGTCCAGGCTTATTGGCTCATACCATAGTCTACCATCTGGTAAGACCACAGATCTCTTATCTTCTACCAACTCCTGCTTAAACTTCATTGATTTGGGACTATCTTAAACCTAAATCCTTTTCTGCTCAAATCTTGGACTCCAGGTGTGTTTTATCTTTGGAAGTCTGAACACTTATCACAGGGATTATATGTGCATGTCATTCTGTGAATAATTCTCTTGGCTTAATGAAGCCACATTCCAGCAGCAGTTGGCCAGACACCTTGAGTTTCTCTTTGTCAAGTCCTTCAGGAAATGGAATAAGATGGCTCCACCTTTTTTACTGTGAAATTGTCCCAGGCTGTGCAACTGCAGGATGAGTGACCAAAACTTTTCTCCAGCTACTGGACAATGATCAAAACAGTATGTAGGGCTCCATGTTGCTATATATATACCCAATGCATATCTCTTTGAAATGAAAAAATACCAAAGCAGGAGAGGAAAGCACTGCAACTGCATGACTTCTACTCCACTATTTAGAAAGCTAACTTGTATACCTGGAGTGAAGTGCAACCAAGTCCCTATTTTTGTATTTCTGTACACTGCTTACAGAGAGGTGACATATCAACATTCACACAGACCACACATTCAGGAATGCAGCTGTATTTTGGAAACAAAGATGTGCACACTCCAAAGAGTGTGTTCCAATGGGAATACTAGGGTGGTCATTTTCTTCTCCTGCCTCTAGGAAAATGTGTTTTCCAGAAAATCAAGAAAATTTATGTGAATCTTGAATTTCTTTTCCCTGCCTTCTAAATCTTGAATTTAAAGGCATCTTCACAAACCTACAAAATTATTCAAATTCTTTTGAACATTGGCCTGTTTCTGTTAACCATTTTCAAATGAAGCTTTATGCTTATGATCATGATATAGTTGCCTGAATATATGTAATACGCTTTCCAGTTTCCTTCTTTCTATATACAGTCAACCATAATTAGTTATTATTTCCCAGATCTATTTTTAAATGTCCCTCAAAAATTAATAGTAATTGACCTGGAAAATCATGTTACATGTATTGGTAAGAGAAATGAGAAAGATATTTATTCTCATTAATCTCTGTGTAACTGTTCATGTATTAGAATACTCAAGGTTGAACTGACATTTAATATTGGAAAATAATTAGTAGTCACGGAGAATGTGTTTATTTTTTTAATTTCTGTTTTTATTGAATTTATAAATATTTCACTTTCTGCATGTTTTCAAGCAAAGTTAAAATAATTAAATCACATTAAGCGGTAATGAAAAATAAAATCTATCTTTGCTTCCAATTTATTTAGTTAAGAAATTTTATAAGTCTGGAAACTACTATACCATAAGATTTGATTAAGTTATTCACAGTTGATAAGCTTCCTCAACTGAACTCTGTTCCTGGTGTTTCACAAAAATTCTGAAAACACTTTAAAATTCCTTCTAGGGTGGAAACAGATGAATAGTATTTGCATTTAAATATGTACTACCAAAAACAGCCACTTGATTGAATCTTCCCTAAAGTCCTGTATGGAATGCTATGACCATACACTGAAATACCTAAAATTCATAGGAATACATTAATGAATGAATGAACATGCTATAAATCACCTAATATTCTCCTATAAACTTTCCTTTTTCCCTCCTATATCATGGCAGAAAAAGACTCCCTCAACTAGTTTATTTCACAGAATCAAATGATCTTACAATTAAAAATTGTATATATATATATGCAGTTAACTTTGCAGACTCCTTTCAAAATTATGCTATATATAATTTAATAAGCTGTGTAACTTTGGAAAATAAAACTTTAAACATACCATTTCAAGAAAGTAGAAATATTATATTGTCATAATATCTTAGATGAAAATGTCTCCCCATACTTAAGAAAGTTTTTTTTGTAGTGATATCAAGGTAATGAACAATGATCATAGATAATTGCTAACTTACCAAGTTTTACATTTTCAAATCTCAGACCTTTGTTTCCAGGACAAGTACAGAAGCTATCCATCCCCAAACTACATTTAGAGATATCATGACCTATGAAACATCGCATTTTACTTCTCATTTTTTTTGCTATGTTAATTAAACATATCTAATGCTTCCTAGGATTTGTTTTAGCTAACATTTATTAGTAATATTTCTAGAACAGTTATAACCCATAAAACCTACATAGATTTAACTATATCTTTTCTATGTTGCTTCCAAAATAGTTGTTTATATGCAGAAGAAGATAAACAGCCAGGACTACTTCAAATTAAAAGTTTCCATACAGTAAAAAAAGACAGTAATTAAAATGAAGAAACACTGACTGAATGGTAAAAATATTTACACACCAAGTAATGAATAAGGGACTGATACCAAAGATCTACAAAGAGCCTATACACTCAACAAAAAGAGAACAAATAATACAGTCAAAGAGAGCAAATAACCCAGAAACACTGAAAAGACACTTCTCCAAAGAAGAACACAAATGAAGAGCAGGCATGTGAAAAAAATGTTCAACATCACTAATCATCAAGAAAATGCAAATCAAATCACAATGAGATACTACCTCACACCAGTGAGAGCTGCACATACTTAAAAATCTGGAAACAAATGTTGGTAAGGATGGAGAGGAAAAGGAACACTCTTACACTGCTGTAAAACCAGCTAGTCACTCTGGATGCTGTGCAGAGAGTCCTCAAAACATTAAAAATGGATCTACCATACGAACCAGTGATTCCACTGCAAGGAATCTACCCAGATAACAGACACTAATTCAAAAGGAAACCTGCACTACAATGGTTTATTGCAGCACTACTTAAAACAGGAAGGTAAATGCCCCAACCTAAGTGCCCCCAAAACAGATACATGAATCAAAAGGTTGTGGTATATATATATATATATATATATATATATATATATATATATATATATATATATATATATATAAAATGAAAAACTACTCAGTGACCAAATTAAAGAAATAAAGTCATTCCATTGGTGGCAACAAGAATGGAGCTGGAAGTGAAATAGTCAAAAGAAAAAAAAATTATCAGATGGTTTCACTTGTATGTGGAATATAAAGAAATCAAAGAGTCAGAAAAAAGATAAATCTTGCAAGCTGAATATAGATCTGAGGCATAAAGCAAGGGAAGGGGAGCATGAGGAGTCAAAATAGGGGAGGGAAGAACAGAAGAGGGTGGTGATGGTTCACAGGTCATAAGGTAATGGGAGAGCTACTGAACTACACTTTACAGGAGTCACAATCACTATACAAAAATGAATGGTGATAAGAAAAACAGAAAATATACTTAGTTTTGATAATAAAAAGTTAATTCTTGAGAAATTTATAATGAAAATCATATTCTCTTACACATAAACTCATTATTACTCAAATATGCCTTGACCTTTCCAATTGGTCCTAAGTATCATAGACTTCTTCTAATAGTTTGCTTACAATTTGGCCAAAACAAATATAATTCTGACTTAGGTCTAAGTAAAGCTGATATATGCTATGTAGACTATAACTTACTCATAATGCCCTTTAAAAGGCAGAAAAATGAACTTTAAGAGATTGTTATTTAAGCAACATATTAATTCATTTGCTACTTTAAAGCTACAAAATGTGAAAAATCTCAGCACTGATATTCTGCTCTCCATATATTTTTTCCCAATGTCACATTTTAAATAAAAAGAACTATGATGAATTTGGGACATCATTCTAGCAAGCATTTATATTGTCTTTTATTCAACCACCATTGTTTTGCAACACTTGAGACTAAGTTTAAGAGGCAAATTCATAATTGCAAGAGAAACAAGGACAAATTATCAACTGTCAGAAAAGGAATCCTATCACTATGATTTAGTTACATTCACACACCACTTGTTATAGAGCTTGTAGAAATCTGGGAACTTTCAAGTCTTATTTTTCTCATACATACATACCACTAAACAATGTATATAGGTACGTATTTTTTGTAGTTATTGAAATAGTGTCATTTCTATTTCTTTCAAACTTGTTAGAAATGTGTTTTTACCACTGTAACATAATTTGCTTCTAACAGCTAAAAGAGTTTACATTTTTATGATTAGGTCAATGATCTCTAATAGTTGAAAGTAGAATATAGCTATTGTGGAGTATTTCTTATTACTCAGAAATTAAATATAAAGAAGCCCAAGGTAAAACCTGCTCATGGTCTGAATATATTTTATTTTAAACTACTGGAAGCATGGGTTCTCTTTGGCTAAATCTTCAGTAAAAATGTACTGAATTTGGACAGGAGCACCTAACAGAACATTGAAATCAACTACCTTATTTAACTGAGAGGAAACTGAGGTCCAGCTGAATGGATGAATACTAGTGACAAGGATTCAGTTGAATCCTTAGTTTTAGGGAGATGCTCTTCCTACACAAAGATATATAACAACTTAATTAACCATAAGACCCTTTTTAAAAAAAAGCACATCATGCTTCTTTATAATAAAGATAATCAAGTATACAAATCTATTACATCACCTATCATATGATAACATGGATGAATTTTAGTTGATTACGTGAAATACATCTAGAGTGGTAGAACTTAATATGTGGACTACATGCATATTTGGAACTCACTTTGGGGAGTTATTGGAGGTAGAGAGAACAGTCATTTTCTGGAGCAAACAATACAGTGGGAAAGAATTCTGTGCAGGCCTTTCTGGAGAGAATGTATGAGACATGGAAAAAGGGAATCAATGAGGTTGCAGGGGCATCAAATATGAAGACAGATTCTTAAATGGTGGGTGCTGGAGTTTTAGCATGCTCTTTCTCTGTTGGAAATATGTGTATGGCTTACACCATGAGAACACAACAAGATTTAGCTACAGGAAGAGATAGCTGTCCCTGCCTCTTCTGTGTTTTGTAGGACACTATACAGAACATGGAAGATCATCTTTCCCTGACCTCAGTCCCCCCAGGTATTTCTGCAACTCTGGTTTGGCCCTTAAGGTTCACTTTCCCAAGACTGAGTCCTACATTCAGAAGAGCTAAAAAAGTATAACAGTTTTTCAAGTAACTTTTTATATTAACTGCAAACAAGTACTTTAAGGAATATTTTCTGGTATCATATTTTTGACACCTTTAAATGGGACATAATGTCTTACAATCCCAAACCTGAAGTAACTCTGAACATAGATGGTATGAAGCTGGCTTTAAGAAAGTAGCAGCATAGGAATTACCTATACACATCAGATTAGCAAATGAATTGCATTGGTTTCATAATAAACAGAGATGTGAATTATCTCACCAAAACTGCTGATTTATTGGAGCATGATTATCACAACTATTGTATTTGCTCATGTTACAACCAAGAATAACAAAACATTGATGATACATTTACATTGATAAATCTATAAAATTCCATCTGCAGCTAGTCAATAGTATATATAGCTAGATCAAACTTTGTATCAATAGCAGTCAGTGATTATGAAAAATTTCTTTTGTTTTTTCATTTTTGTATTCTATTGTTAAGGTGATTTACTGACTGAATTTTAGATATAATGCACAAAGACTGAAGATTATTAGCATTCTTTGAATATAAATGAATACACTGTTATGGGATTCAATTTCTGAATTCTAATTTTGAAGATGCCCTTTTTGTTTAGTTCATATTAATAATCAGAATTTTAATAATTTCCACATTCCCATGGAAGTACTGCAGAGTTAGAAAAAGAAAAAAAAAGTATTTAAATGTCTAAACTACAAAGTTCCATTTCTGTGATCATATTAAGGTCACACTATATCAGAAACAGAAGTCCAAAGTAAAGTTATGTCACTGCTATTTTAGTCTATAAAAAAGTGACTACAATAAAGCGATGCTTACTACATACATGGCTTTTGCTTTCTTGATGATGACTTCCTATCAATTATGTGACAAGTGGAACTAAACATAATTTCTTTTGGTGAACTCATGATGCCACAAACTGAGCTTCTTGTTCAGACACACAAAAGTTCTTTGCGCAAACAGAACAGTATATAGTATCAGGCAGAATTCACAGAGAATGATCACAGACTGCTCTCTAAGGTAAATCTTCAAAGAGGAATCTATTTTCACCTTCTAGAAAGTAGACATCAAACAACTCCTTATTTTCTCATTCTCCTTACCTGCTGCACATGTCCATATTTTTTGAATAAAACATGAGTATAAAATGAAATGTCTCAATTAAGTTTGGTTCAACAAGACAATACATATAAAAACCAGAATACTAATATTGGCACATCACCAATTGAAGCGCCTTTTTTTGACTGTAAATTTACAATAATCCATTTGCTCTCATTCTAAGCATTTAACTGCTGGTGTAATTAACACTATTTGAACAATTGCTTTTGCTTTTAATCAAAAATTTTCCTACTGTAAACTAACTTGTACTGTTCTATATATAATAACTTCTACTTTATTTACTTTAAGAAAGGATAGGTGTTGCTATGAAAAATTTAGCAAATGTTCAAAAAGAAAAAAAATGAATCATAAAGGAATGCATGACAGCAAATGAAAATAAAGATATTAGAGCAAGATGACATTTGTAATATTTAAATTAAATACCAATGAACAATTTGGGAAATTAGAGGTCAGCCTTAGATAGACCATTATAATAAAACACTTAAGAAACACAGTTTCTTTAGCACAAATAGCAGATTAAAAAGAATCCATATCATATCATGCAGCTAAAACTATAATTTTTTAAATATTAAAGCCAAATATGATTCAAAATAATGCTAACATTTATAGTAAATATTTCATTTGTATAATTTATGTGAATGTTTAAATATGATCTTACTTTGTTACAGTATTATTTTATATTTATCCTTTTAATCTAAAAATCACATTTTAAATAATAAAATTTGGAAGTTTATTTCTTAAGAATATGGAGCTTTGTTTGCTTCCTCTTGCTAAGAGATACTACTTTTTGTAGTAACTGACAGTAAGGGATAAGAATACCGTACTGATTTTCTGTGTCTCTGACCCCTAAAATAGTGCATTATGCTCTTTTCTTAGAGTTGATGAGATCTAGAATTTTCAGTTGATGTACTGACAGTAACAGAATATCTTAGAAGTGAATTTTTCTTTTCCTGTTTGGATAGGTACCAAACTCTGGTAATTCAGACCTTATTTTCATGAGTTTAAACCAAAAGTTTTAAAATGATCTAACACTTTCAAATTTTTTAATTCAGAGATACTTTACAATCCAAAATCAGTGAGTTTTGAACCAAACTGAAATTGTGAAGTTCAGCTATATAAATCATTGTTGTTCTATATCAGGTTAAGTTCTACAACTTCATGTCATTTTAAATATAGCTCCAATCTCTTGAACTTTTTCCAGGGATATTTATCTTTATTTGTCACCTGTTTCTGGTGAAAGTGAGAGTTACAAAGACATTTATATTTGAATTAAACATGGTGCTTTCCATTTGGTAAAATCCCCATTTATCTTTTCTCCAGTCTTAACAGTCTTAACATTCTATTTCAAAGTACATTTCATCCATTGTTCTTTATTCCAACACTCTACCAAATATCAATCACTAACAAAAACTGACACCGTAAGTACAGGCTAGATCATATGAAAGGAATTTGGTAAATTAGTATGTTTTTAAAAAGTTAGTTTTTTAAAAAGTCTATTTTTTTTCAGTTATTCTGCACTAGAAAACATTGATCTCTACATTTTTTTCTGTTCAGCTTCTAGAAACTGTCTCCAAACATACCCTCCATAAAAACATCAAGTGGGAAATCATTGAACCCTGTCATAGCATTTGCTTTTTAAGTGGTTCATTTTATGAGAGCACCTGTTCATGTAGATAAATGGTGTCAAACTTGGATGCCAGCCTAAAGGATAGTGACTTCAGCATGGGAAGCCAAGCAGGAGCTGGACCTGCCTGCATTAGGCAAGTCCATCCAGCCTCTGTAATCTGGCCCTAAGGGCCCACATTTGCAGCAGCTGGTTAGTTAGCCCTCCTACATGTCTGCTCATGCTGCTTAGTGTGAAAGAAATGTGCATTTATCAACACGAATCTGGAGTTAACATTCATCCATGAACATAAATTAAAATGCGTCCTCCAGTCTATATTCATCACTTGGCAATTAAAGAGTCCATTTGAATGAACACGGTCTTATGTAAATAATTTGAAGTGTGGTAATTACCACAAAGTACACATATAACAGGCTTTGTCTAACTTCACTTGTTGCCAATTCCAGAATGAAGAGGATATTTCTGACTCTGAAAACAGTCAGTAGTAGAGAAAAAATGGTTTAAAAAAAAACCCCACATACACACAACATACATAAACTACCTTTGGGGGCACATTTTCATCAATCCAAATTGAAAGAAATCTTAATTTTAAACTGTGATAGTAATCAACTCTACTTAAAATATGAAATATTTTTATAATCACTATAATTCCTAGGTAGTCCAGTTAGGCTGGAGCAAATTCACTGCTGTTTAACCAGGATTTCTTATCAGCTTTAAAACACATTTGTTCAAATGTCGGAGATATGGGTACAGTGAGGTGCTAATCTTGAGTCAATAAAATTGGTTGAGAGGTGTACAGGATCCCCAACATAAATTTTTGTGATGACTACGGTAAATAAAAGATACTGACTGACCAGGGTGGTGGTTTACTGAGAATAGGAGGCTTTTACTCCCCCATTAAAACCCAAAACAACAGTAAACTCATTTTTCCTGCACTTTTTAGCCACAGAGCTATGCATGATGATGAAAGCTGGCTTCTATAGATGGTACAGCTTGCCCAAGGCTCCCCCTAACTGACCACTATGGCTAAGCGAGTAACTGATTTCAAACCAGGAGATTCAAAACCTCACTCTCCAGTGTATGCGTTTTCGAACAGCAAATTTCATTATTTCAACCAACTCTCAAAACCCTCATGAATAGTATTAATGCTTTTCTATCACTGCTGTAACTAACAAACTACCATCAATTACAATAGTAATAAACATTTCGCTTAAAAAAACAAAAATTTAATATCTTACTTCTCTGGGGTTCAGAAGTCCAAACTGCATCTCAGTGGGTTAAAATTAAAGCACCAGGTGAGAGGCTGCTCCTTTTGGATGTTATGAAGAGACTGCTGCCTCACTGACCACATTTTCTGGCCAGTGGTTTCTTCCTCCAACCTCAAGGCATGAGAAGACTTCTAGAGCTTCTCTCCCATCATCCCTCGGCCATCCTGTCCCATTCCACATGTAAGTAAACCTGTAATTACATTGGGCCCACCTGGATAATCCAAGCTAATTTCTTTACTTAAATTCACCTGACTAGCATCTTCGTCACCACTACAGCTTGATCTCAACATTACCAAGGAACATAAGGATTTATATATCATGGAAATAAAAAAAAAAAAATAGACATCTTTGTGGGTCATTTTTTCTGCTTCTTTCATTTTGCTGAAAACTACATAGCTGATAAATTAAAATATTGAGAGTACTTCTACTCATACAATATCTTCTATATATTTCAGGATTTTGGACAGGAAATAAATACACTATATAAATTGAGTAATTTTGTTTCTATATCCTGGTTATTTTAAGTTATGCTGCAAATTTCTATTCAGTGTCCTGATTTTGATTTTATAATTGAAAGTGGAATTGCTGGACCATATCAAAGGTCTATTTTAAATTTTTTTGAGGAATATTCATAGTGCTTTTTAGCATAAGCAACTACACCATTTTACACTTTTACAAGTGTACAAGGGTTTCAATTTCTTCACAACCTAGTGAATTTATTTTTTCAAATAGTCATTCTAATAGATGTGAGGTCATATCTTTCTGTAGTTTGATTTGCATTTCCCTGATGATACTGAACATATTTCCATGTATCTGCGACCCTTTATATATCTTCTTTGGAGAAATAGCTGTTCAAGTCCCTGACCATTTTTAAATTGGATCATTTCTGATTTTTCTCTTGAGTTAGAGCAGCTCCTTATATTACCAAAATTATAGTACACAATTACTTTCTCCCACTCAGAGGTTGTCTTTGATTCTGTTTTCTTTGCCCTACAGAATCTCTACTTAATTTGATGTAGTCCAATTTGTCTTTTTTTTTTGCATTTGTTTGCCTGTGTTTCAATGTGATATCCAAGAAATCATGATTGACTGAGCTTATTTTTGATGATGTTTATGAGGCAGGGGCTCAACATTTTTCAACAGCATTTATTAAAGATACAATCTATTTCCAGTTGTGTGTTCTGAGCACCTTTATTAAAATCCAGCTAACTACAGCAGTTTGAGTTTACTTCTGGGCCTTCTATTGTCCCAATGGCAGGTCTTTACATTAGTTCCATGCTACCTAATTTACTTTAGTTTGTAATATATTTTGAAGTCAGGAAATGGGATACATGCATTTTTATTCTTCTCAAGATCACTTTGACTATTTTGAGTCTTTTATGGTTCCATATTAAATTTAGAATTTTATTTTATATGTAAGTAACAAACACAATTGAGATTTTGATGGAAAAAGCATTGAATCTGTACCAAGTTTGAGGTGGTGAAGGTATTTTCTCTATTGAGCTTTCTGGTCCACAAGACTTGTCTTACAGGAGGCACTTAGGCAGGTTCTTTATAGACTTGGGCAGAAGAATGAATCCCAGAGTTTTCACTGGATTTTACAGGCTTTAATACTCTCTAGGAACCAGGTACACAAGGCAAAGTAGATAGTAAGGGGGGCGAATCGTACGGCAAACAGGCAGGTTGAGCAGGGCAGGGGTTCAGGAGGCAGGTAGGTAACCCAATCTCCCAGGCCCTCTGCCTCAACTATCTTTGTTTCCTCTTTGGCGTTTTCTGTCTCTTCTCTTCTTAGTCACAGCAGCCGGGGGTTACCGCTACTTGCAGGCCTGCCACTAGGTGCACGGTGCTTGAGTAAGTCTACTGACGCATGCATGAACACGCCCATGCTCTTTGGGCCCAGGTGGCCTCAATCAGGCACATGTCTCATGCCCACAAACCTATGTGCCTTTCCCATTAGCAAGATCCAGCCACCGGTGGTAACCACAGGCGAGTAGATAAAAAAAAGCCCCCTGATTCATTCATTTACCCTACATTTACCCTCAATTTTTTTAAAATCACTTTTATATTTTCAGTTCCTTAAGTTAAAATTTTAAGTGTTTCTTTTTTTATACTACTCTAGAGTTATTTTGATGCTATTTAATATTCTTTTCAGATATGTTGTTGTCAGTGTATGGAAAATCTTATTTTACTAAAGGAAATAAGTCAACCACAAAGGGATTAATTCCTGCATGGGTCTACTTATACTAGGTATTTAAAATAGTCAAAGTCATAGAAACAGAGTAGTGGTTTTCAGGATAGGGATGAGGGAAATGAAGAATTGTTACTGAATTAAAACAAAGTTTGAACTATGCTAGTGAGTAAATTCTGCAGACCTGTTGTACAACACAGTGCCTGTAGTTAACAATATAGTAGTGTGAACGGCAGAATGCACTAAACTGCCAGATTTTGTGTTAAATATGCTCATCAAAAAAAAAAAAAAAGAGCTAGGAAAGAGGGAAGTGACTGAGAAGAATGAGATAAATCTGTCTTATTTGTGGTGATGGTATCATGGCTGATTGCCATTTGTATATCTTCCCGTGTATAGATCATCAAGTTGGACACATTTAATGTGTACACTTCTTTGTATATCAATTATAGCTTAATAAAACTTTTTTTGGGGCAACTGTAGGCAGGTGTAGGTAAATTTAAAGGAATGATTCCTTACCTGGGGACTAGTATCAATGTCTGCCCTGTTACCCTAAAAGGCATAAAAGCAGGGAGAGAATAACCACATCTTGGATATAGTATGAGAAAGAGATTCTCATAAGCAGGTTGGCAGGAGCAGAGACTCTCTGCTATTAAAAATAACCAGTGGCCATCCTGCAGAGAGAAGGGGCTAGGGAATTAAGGACTCTTCTCCCTGTGACTGAACCTCAGGTATTTCACATTGAAGAATCTGACCATAGGACAGAGGCTATGCAGAATATTTGATGAGTTCATACAAATCAGTCTCTGTGGAAAACACAGTAAAGAAGGACAAATATATATATATATATATATATATTTATATATATTTATATATATAGATATAGATATAGATCTATATCTATATCTTTATACATATACATATTTGTAGCAGAAACAGAAAACACCGGGGATTACCCCACATTAGTTTAATTTACTATTTATTTTTAGTCACTGATGTTTTCCAGGTTTTACTTTAAAAATCATATCTTCAATATATAAACTTTACAAGTAATTAGCATGCAGATAGGAAGAATTTTACCTTTTCCTCTTGTCATACCTATCACAAAAAACTACTTACTTACTTGCTCTGATTTAATTGGATTTTAAGATCCTAGAATCATGTGTTCACTAAGAATTATGATCAATTTAGATCGAGCTATTGGCTAATTTTGAATAGATCTTTTCAGGTGTAGGCTGTACAGGATTTTGCCAGGTTACACTTTGTAAATGTTAAAACTATTCAAGTTGAATCTGAACACATAAAATAATGAAGGTTCTGAATATAGAAATTACCACAACTAATCTATTATAAATTATTGATTAGAATTATAATAAAAATAAATTGATTAGTACAACCTAGAAGTCAGTCTTAAAATATATATATATATTTTATACTATGACGTTTTAGCAAAATAACTAGTTTCCAAATTCCACTGCCCTAACAAGAAGACTGATTACCAATTGTCATAGATTATAAACCATTATAAAAATCCCGGAAACCAAGGGTGAGGCTGAAGCATCCCCTAGAATCATAGAACCAAATTAGCAGGGTAAAAGGCATAGTTTCATTTTTTTGCATTGCCCCTCCCCCAGGCACAGTGCTGCACCTAAAGGAATCTCCAGACCTACAGTTTCTCCAGTGGGAAAACTTAAGCCAAAGTGGACATCAGCAGAGTGAACACACAGCTCTGCCTGATGCCTGAACTAGGCCTCACCCAAGAAGGGAGCCCTGCTAGTGATGCCACTCAATTGCCAAAATAGCCTATGATCCCAAACTGACCCAAAGCCTAGGCAAGACTCCTCCCTAGCACAGAACAGTTTCTTGCCCCAGTGAACTGTGTAGTTCAGGTGGAGGTCCTTGTTTTTAGAAAGCCAGCCTAGCAATCTGCAATAACAAAAGAACACAGGTTGTACTCCTAGCAAAGCACAGACTGAGCCTCCCTCTGATAAATCCTGCTAATAGTTCCACCTGAATACAGAATTCAGTCACCAGGGAGCAGGTCTGGTGTCTCTGTGCAACACAGTAGCAAGAACAGCAACACATTCTGCAACCAAGAAGTGACTCAAAGCCTATCCGGAGGCTCCAACTAACCACAGAGCACAACCAATAGCAGCTGCCTAGGAGACAGCCCCACCTGTGGTTTTACTTAAACAGGGAGCCCCATCAGCAGGCTGGTGCTACCAGGGGTTCTGCCAGTGGCAGCTCTCCCCACCTAAGGATGGATATTACTCTGATGCCAAAGCTAGATAAGGGTACTATGAGAAAAAAAAACAAAAAAGCAAATTAAAACAAAGAAACAAAAACCCTATCAATTTCTTGATGAATATAATATAAAGATTATCAACAAAAAACTAGCAAACCAAATTCAGCAGCACATTAAAATGTTCATTCAGTATTTAATAATAAAATATGGTGGTATTTTTCTTGACTCTTTTAATATCATTATAGTTATTCTGTATTAAATGACAAAATATTTTATTATAAATATTAAAAATATTTAAAAGGCAATGTTATCAAGATAATAGAATGCAAAACTTTACTTTCTTAGACATTTTTTAAAGACATGTGGAAGGCATCTGAATACTTTTATGGCTTATCTAGGGACCAGTACAAATTTGTCTCTCAGTTCTCTCTTCCCTAAAGCTTTTTTTGTTTGTTTTTTATTTTAGCTTTTATTGTCAGTTGTTCCTTTAGTTGTATTCAAAAGGAGTTCGATAGTCTAGAGAACTATGAGTGCTTTAGTGGTGGGTATATTAGGGTGATATAAATTTGAGGTGTGAACCTACTCTCCTGTATCATCTACACACTTATTAGCAATATTACATCAATAAAAAAATAAGTAAATAATGCAAAAAATAAAATATAAAAATAATCAAGTTTTCTTAAATGATTTCTATCCATATCAGCATTTACATTTTTAAAAAATTGAGTGATATCAGTTAACAGTATCTACAAAATATTATCACTGCAAAATGAAATTGGAACTAGATATAAAGGGCATACTTACATTTTTTTTGTACTAAGGCTTGCAAATCTACCATAAAAAAGACTCACAAATTACACTAAAAGGTCAACTGTTCAATAGCCACATGTGGCTAGTTGCTAAATGCGTATATATAGATTAAATATTTATTTTATATAGTAGTAGATGAGGTCCAAAGATGATAAAGGACTTTAATTTCACCAGGCTTAATTTTGGTGAAACTGGGTTTAGAATTCAAACTTTTAACTTACTGTGGTAGGAATCTAACAATTTTCCCCCTACTTCCTCCACTAATCACCTTTCAACTTTTGATCTTCAAGCACTCAGACTTCATACTTTTAAAATTAACTCATATTTATTTACATTCGATTTTTAAAAATCTTTTGACTCTTTCCAATTCTATCTTTTAACATCAAAATATTGGAGTTTTGGCTTGAGTTGTAAATCTCAACTGCACTACTGGACATGAAATTGAGTCTCTGAGGAGGCAAATGCCTGTCTCTCACTAGTTCTATCTTTGGCACTACTAACACAAAAGATAGACATAATGGAGGTAAGGTGAACAAAACCAGGTAAGGTAGAAGTGGAGGACAAGAGGCAGAGGTCATTTATTTTTGTATCGTGTCTATGACAAGAAAACTTAAGAGAAGGCATAATAAGAAGCTTGGTCTGAATAGGAAAGGTGAACTGTGGATTTAGATTAAATCTGTACACCAGAGATAATCTCAGAAATCACTAGAGAAACTTATTCTCAACTTCATAAGGACTGTAACTTAGAATCTAGATAATCTACCTTTTATAGCATGAAACAGTATTTTTAGCATAATAATCTATGTTCATTTCAAAGATAACACATATGTTAAGCACTCTGGCTGGAAAGACACCATGATAAATTTTTCCCAGTGCTATAGAATCACTACCTATAACCTCTTCATCAACAAATACATCTTCTAGAAACATTGATCCTGTTCAGTGACCCTGTGTTAGTTGTCAGCAGATCTGTACCATCAAGGTTCATCCTGAAATCTGCCATATGATGAAGACAAAATCCTTCATTTAGCTATAAATTCAGGTTTGTCTTTTCAAGTAATGGCCTGTCTAACAGAAGATGAACCACTTTGCTAGGTTCAAACTAAACTCGGTTTGAACTTTTCTCTAATAAAGGAGCTGTTTCTATGTGAGGCATCTCTTTTAACCAGGAAGAATTTGAAAACCAACAGAATGTAAAGTTACCTGTCTTTCAATTTATGTTCAGCCCATAAAAACTTAAGAGACCTATAGAAATTGGGTCAAATAGAATCATGAGCTTACTATGGGAATTTTTTCCATGAATCCTTAGAAACTGTAATGACTTATGACCAATGGAGGGAAATTACCAGATAATATGTAACCAGGAAATACTATCTGTGTACCAAAAATGAAGTGTTCATCTCATTTTTCTAACACTGCTGAACAACTCAGAGATACACACAGAGCTTTTGTTGATGCACATTGGAAAAATTTTTATGTACTTTTATATTTATATATTGAGTACATTTTTAGGGGAAATTGTAGGACGTAAATCATTTTGACAGTTTTACATTAAGAAGACAAGATACTAGCAGCTTAAAAATGACAATAGCTGCAACTTTTCTTCTGTACACCAGTCAGTTCTCTTAAATTCTACCAGTGAAAAAGGAAAGGGAACAATGAGAGCAAATTGAATAAAGCAAAGTGAGAAAAGGAAGGACAGAAAATAGAGATGGAAGGAACACCTAATATTGATTTTTGAACAATTTAAAAACAGGCACCAAGAGTTCCAATTTGTTCCAAAACTCAAATTCAGAATGAAATGAATATTCTAACCTCTATGACATGGATTATTTGGGATGAAAATACAAAATTAATTAGTAAATAGCAGAGGTTAAAGAAAGAAATGTTGACAGTCAAGCCAAACAAAAGTTGGTAATTTGGAACTAGATCAAAAAAGAGACTGAAATGTTTACTATATACTGCCTGTTTTACCAGGTCCCTGATAAAGACAGATTGCAAACTAGCATCAGAACCAAATTGTGTGTTCTTTAATATTTATTGTGTATTCATGTCTAAGCTATTATAGACCTATGAATAATTCATTTTATAGTTTGAATTTAGTAATTTTTGAGTAATCCGTCTGTTATCATATTCAAACCCTAGATTAAAGATTCTCATCCAGTTTAAAAAATAATCTGAAATTAAGTGCCTGAAAAGTATGTTGCAACCAATTTTTTCATGGTGTTCATAATGTACAGACCAATCTAGTAACACCTACTTCAGAATGGTTATTTCACAACACTTGCTATGATCTGAGGGCTTACACACAAACACACACACACACACACACACACACACACACACACACACACACACAAATACTGCTGGTCTCAGGTCAGCCCTGAGTATTTCCTTGTACATAATGGTTTCCATAAACATTGTCAACATCTCCTCTCCATATTAAAAGGGAAATGCATGGTTGTAGCTAGCTATAATTATTTTTGAAGGGACATATTACCAGTGAAAAATCACATAGAATATTTTAGATTGTTAACAGTCTGATCAAAGGCAGGATTTTTAAGGTTCCCTAGCTGATTAAACTTTAAGAATTTACATAATCATTTCTTATAACTGATGATCTGCCCAAGTCCTGTCCTTTCTACAATGTAATCTCATTGCCAGTAGCCCAGATTAATTACCTAAATGACAGGCCTATAGTTTGTTACACACTTTTGGTTTTGATTCACTCCTCATGCTCTAAACTTTAACCATCTAACTCACCTTCTTGTTCCAGCTTACCTACCTAATTTCTGACCTCATGAGTATTTTTGTTATCCCTTCAATATTTTCCAGAGTACCAATTTAAACCCAAATCTAGTTTCTACAACATTCACATTTTTTCCCCTGTAACATGTTCTCTCAAGCCAGTGACCCTTCCCAGTAAGATTTAATTTTTCCAATTCCCACTCTTCTTGTGAGTCCTATCCTAATGTCACAGCTTTTTACATAATCAGTCAGAAAAACAATTTCATAACTAGGTATCTTCTTACTTAATACAAATTAATTGGCATGAGATAAATATTTGAATTATTTCTGAACCGCAATAAAATGAATTATTTAAATGAACCACATAAGAAGAGGACGTGGACAAACTAAATGTTTTAGTTTTCTTGTTTTTAACTGCAGTTCCATGCGGGGAAAAGTATGCTACAGAAGACCTGGTTTTTGCTATAGCCATATAATAAAGCACCTACTTTCTCTCAACTCCATTTCTTTACATGCAACACAAGAATTATTTTTATAGGCACTGGACAGATGCAAACATAAGAATGACACTAAGCCACTATCTCTTACCATATAAAAACATCAATTCAAAATGGATAAAAGACTTCGATGTAAGACCTGAAGCCATAAAGAACATAGAAGAAAGCATAGGCAAAATATTTCATGATATAAGTTTCATTCCCAACAACAAGGAAAAGAAAAGAGAACATAAACAGCTAGCACTACATCAAACCAAAAAGAACTTAGAAAAAGAAAGCAAAACCAAAATGAAAATGCATCCTACTGAATGGGAGAAAATATTTGCACACCATACATCTGAGAAGGGAATGATATTGAAGATATATAAAGAACTGATACACTTGAAAAAACTAAAAGTAATTACTAATCAAAAAATGAGCAGAAATGAACAGATGATTCTCTAAAGAAGATATACAGACTATAAACCAGCCACATGAGAAAAATGTTCCTCATTAGGCTTCATTGGAGAAATGCTGATCAAGACCATGAGATACTGTGTCTCACTTCTGAGACTGGTCCACATAAAAAAAGACCAGAACAACACATGCTGGTGTAATTTGAAAGGAAACGTTCTCTCCTATTTTGATTGCAGCACTATTTACTATGGCCAAACTATGTGCCCAAAAACATGAATGGATCAGCAAGCAAAAATGATAAACTCATGTCATTTGCAATATAGATGGAGTTGGAATGCTAAGTGAAAGAAGTCATAGGAGAAAATTAAATGCAGGATGGTGTCTATATGTGGAAAATACTAAAGACTCAGATGAAGACAAGCTTAAAAACTAATCCTTGAAAGTTGTTTACACACTGAAGCAGGCAGAGGGATTAACAGGTCGGGGGAGGGTAAGATTGAAGAAGGAAAAGAACACAATGGACTATGGGGGGGTTGGCTATGACAGGTGATTTAGTGGTGAGTGCATGATGGTGGCCATACTTGATTAGAGTATCCAAATATTACCTCAATTAAAAATAAAAATAAGAGAGAATCAATGTCAAAAAAAGAATTATTCTATCAGCCTTATCCATGCCTAGAGATTCCAGGAGAATCAACTGAAATCAAAATAAGTGAAAACCTTAAATATAGTGTGATCTCAACAATATAGAGGAGTGTGTAGAAAAGCATGAAATTCAAAGCAATAATCCTCCCATAAAATACTGAGACAGCCTAGGTAAAAGAAAATGTGAGCCTATTAGATAAGTTACCCCACACCTGTTTCACAAGAGAACTAAATAAATCATTCACTGATGAACCCTGTCCAAAAATTCAGCCCCACCATACTGACCATGAGATGCCATGGTATTGAAATACATTACATCACAAGAGAACTAAATAAATCATTCACTGATGAACCTGTCCAAAAATTCAGCCCCACCATACTGACCATGAGATGCCATGGTATTGAAATACATTACATCCTGACTAATTTCCTGGAGGGAGAAAGTTGAGAACCTACATGCACAGTTGGGGTGTAACCTGTATGCACATGATGAGCATGCTCCGACCCAGAAAAGGTTATGACATCCCTCTTCTCCCCTTCTTGTGCAATGCCCCCATACAATATCCTAATGCATTTCCAAAAGGTAGATTAAATTCTCCTTCCCAAACTGGCACCCTCTTGGCTGAGTCTCTCTAATAAAACCTTGGTTGGTTCAGTTCCCACCAGAGTTCTCTGGTGAATTCTTTCCCTAGAGGGCAAAGGACCTACTCTTTTGAGTTGAGAGATATAACAATATGTATCTTAAAATAGTTTGCTAGCTGTGATTTATAAATATACAAACAGTATTTTTCTCCTATCACTATACCCTTGGAATCCTTATCGTGGGTGATATTGGTACCTTTAGCACTACAGAGACAGCTATCTACCAGTAACAACATTTAGTTGTTCTGGGATTTGATTCTAGTCAAAAGAGTTCACTTTTTCACCTGCTTATGAAGCCAGAATTTCAAATGATCCAGGTCAAAAAACTCATAAATACATGTATTTCACAGTGGTTCTCAGAGTTCCCCAGTGGAATCAGTCTACAGGCACTCAAGGGGGAAACTAGCATGATAAACTCTAGGTTGCCTTGTGACAGTTTCACTGCCATAATGCTTTAGGAGGTATCCTGGGACCACTTAAAAAAGATAAATAGATAAATGTATTTTTGAAAAACTCTGTTTACTCATTGGTTCCTTTAGGGTGACCTTCTAGTGAAATCCTTGAAAGAAATTCCTTGAAATATAGAATATAAAATAGATAAATATATAAAGCTTTCTTATACATAGTTTTTGATCACATGGCTGACAACAAAAAATGTATCTGTCACAGCTTTGATTCACCACCAAAAATGCCAAATTCTGAGCCAGGAGAATGTCTTTTTAAAGAGAATGTCTTTGATGTGTCTGTCAGTAGAGGTGGCTGGCACACTAGAAAACTGTCTCCTGAGTGGCAAGAGTTCTGTGGTTACATAAAGGCCAGGCAGATTGAGGAGTGCAGAATGAGAAGGAAGTGGGGAGCTTGAATTTCAAAGTTCAAAAAGCCTAAGCATCAAGAGTCAGAGTGTGTGGCTTTTTCTACTGGGAGTGTCCCCTTGGACTCATCACCCCACAACTATCAGCAGGTGTTTTTTTCTGATGTTTTTCAACTTCCATGGAAGACAGAGAATTTTGTTTGTAATGTCACACAATCAATTTTTCAATAGAGTTGGAAGAAATGCATTAGTTGCAAGTTAAAGGTTAATCACAATCAATGGGAAAGAGGAAGAGAAAACAAAGAATAGTTAGAGTTTAATTCCACTTCGCTCTAATTTTCAGTCGAGGGGAGTTATTGTTACAAAATGGAGGGATTCTGTTCCAAAAGCACAAATTCAATTCTGTATTCCAGGTTATGAGCTTAGGAAATGCTTTCAAATAGTCAAAAGTATGAATGCTACATCCAAAAATGCCAAGTCCAATTTTATTTTATCGCTATATTTTTTTAATAAATAAAAAATTGGTTTATTATCATTACTGTATTACTTTTAATATTTACATCTTCCATTTAGATTATGCACTATTATTGAGCACGATTTTATTTTTTATCCCCAACCTTAGTTAAGTACAGGCACATAACATGAAATCATGCTATGTATCATGAATACAAGTAGGATATAAAAATAATTATTTTACCACACATTGAGGACATATAAAGAAGATGTAATAGTTGAAGGCTCAAATAGCCTTTGAACCAGATGTCAACTTGGAAGAATCAAGGGGGTCAGTTAAGAGTCAGGAAGGGAAGCAGGAACTGCCTGTGCACTTAGAATGCACTCCTAGTTACTATAGCAACCAATACTGCATTTATTTTATAATTCTTTCCATCAACACGAGTTTACTCAGTGTTTATTATGTGCTACAACACTATGAATTTGCAAAGCAATTAACAAGAACAAACTGTGTACCTGCCACTGTATAAAAAAGCAGTTCTGTTGTAGTTGCTGATTTCTGAAGGCTAACTTCCCAGGTTTCCAGAAAATTTATTCGTAACCTTTGCTTCATAATTACTTGCTCAAACAGGATGATCAAAGAAATTACCTGTGAGTTTTCTATTCTTCTGAATGTAGAAATGTTGGAACTAAGTCCTATTAAAGGCCTAAAAATCAGATTTTAGATTATCATAGTTTATACAGATATAAAAAGATGAAGGTGGTAGTCCTACAGATTCTTTTCTGGTATACCTCTTGAAAGGGAAGATAAGAGAATTATGAACACAATTGGAATAGGTTTTGCAGAAGTCTAGAGAGCATATGGAGAAACATCCTGCCAGCATCTGCATTTTACATTTTTGTTGGTGTTTTATGCCAATCTCATATCAGACTATTGATAATAATGTAAAGCCCAGAAATGCCTTGGGGCACTCACCTGGGTCCCAGTGAATTTCCCATAGATGTTTCCCTTTTAAGTCCATCTAACTACTGAATCTGCCTTTGGGGTTCTTATTATCATTTCAAGTTACCCTTTAGCAATAGCTATCTGAGAACTGGAAAAACAAAAAGAGAGAAAAAGAGAGAAAGCATGCACATGAGAGAGAGATTTACTACTTACAAGACCTGGAAATTACACAGCACTCCTGGGTCGCAACAAGAGCATGAGCAGACACAACAGGACTGAAGATTTGTTTTCATTGGAGTCAAGAAGCAGGAGATCTAGCTTTCAGGAGTTCACTCTTCATTGGTGAATTTAAAACAAGGCAGTGGAGTTTTAGTTTGGAAAGAAAGACCAGAAAAATGAAAAAGAAGGAAATATGTCTGTTCAAACCAGTCAGGCATCTAAATCTACCTGCATTTGTGAAAGAGGAGATCTAGAAGGGTGAGGCGGTTTTGGTTTTTTTTTTTTTTATCTGTCACTTGGTTGGCAGTAAGTTTATTCAGGGTAGCCTTCTTTGAAGTGGATGCCTCAATATCAAGTTTAAATCAGGGAACTGCATTCCAAAAAGGAAATTCTAATACCAGGGTTTACACATAGTCATAACACTTGGTTTGGAAACCTACCTGTGCCTACAGGTTTTCAACTCAGCATCATTTTTTTTTTTTCCAATCTCCTCCAGCAAGACTGGGAAATTCAGACAAGGGAGGGAAGCAGTCATACACTTTTTATAGGCAGACAGTGCTTCTCCAACAACACAGAGTAGACTCTTCACTTCTTGGTAAGCTTTTTCTAAAGAGAGTTCACCTGACTTAAATTACTAGGTTGCATCAGCCAAGCAGAGCGTAAATTATTATTTGTAGGGGAGCTGCTGAGAAATTAGGTATAGAATTTACTGTGAGGATTTCATAACAGGGAGGAGGAGAAAGGGAAGTTCAGGAAGTAACAAATGACTGATTTAGTAGTTCCGCCATTTGTAACAGATCTCAGCATTGCCTTTTTGTTCTTGGCCACCTACTTTAGTAAGGCTTCCATGCATAAAGAAATAAGTGTACAGTAGTTAGTTCTACCCCGAATGAAGAGCCTAGGGTTTAATCTCAGTTGTGCACTGATGGAGTATAATTTGGAGATTCAGAGAGATGCATGAAATGCATCTAAATTTAGAATCCGACACAATGGTGGTTGCTAGGAGCTCAAAAAGAAATCAAAGAACAAAGGGAGTGGCTTTTGAAGTGGTTGAACTCATTTACAGAAGCAGAAAGACTGTACCTTGTGATGTGGCCTCTGTGCTGCTGTAGACTATTAGAATGAATGACTAAATGATAGAGGGGTAGCTGAGCAAAAATGTCAAAAAGCTAGAATTCCAGGAGAGGCAGAGAAGTGACTTTTATTATAATGAGCCAGGACTCACATATGAAAGTCACATTAACAATATGTGAATCCTGTCTCTAATTTCCTGCCTATTGAGTCAAAAATTGTCTCCAGGATTCAGATAATAAGTGTAAGGCATTTCATTTGATCTTGTCTTTTTTTTTTTTTAAAGCTGTATGCACAATATCTTTAGTTGCTATTCATTTTTCTTTTAATTTTATTCTTTCTCCATTGATACCACACTCATCTTTGGTGACTTGCTTTGCTAGCACTGAGCTAGTCTGCACAAACATTTAAGAGCTAGAGTAAGAAGAGATCAGCAAAACAAAACAAAAAAAAGGTTAAGTAGGAATCATCTTGATTATATAAAGTTATTTAATTTCTTAGCTCTTTTCTGCTACCTCTTCAGTAGTACTTCTACTAATTCTGTCAGCTATTGTACTAAGCAGATTCACACAAAATTCCAGTAATGATGGAATTGAAATTAGCAGCTGAAGCTGCATAGTGAACTGGGCTATTGTAAGACAACAGTACTTTTATACACAGTGTTCAAGAATAATTTCTGAAACAAAGAGCTATCATGTAACAATTATAGCAATGAAGTTAGGAACACATTAGGAATAGAAGAGGCAGTGGGGTTTTTGTTTTCACTAATAAAAATTTTCTATTCCAGTAGGAGCAACCTGATTTTAGATTCCCTTTCACAGGTTTCAAAGAATGTCTTTCTACAGACAGATAATCTGCCAGAGAATAGCCCTCTCTTCCTTTCTCACAATCTGTTTCAAATTTATTTTACAACTATATTTGTTTCCATGCAGTCAGGAAAGTTTCCTAACAAAAGAATGTTACTTTTTTATGACAAGACATTTTCTTTTTCCTAACCAAAAAAATTAGTAATCCAGCTTTCCAGGATGGTTTGCCTGTTTTCAACTGCTCTAGTTACATGTAACATACCACCAAATAGGCCCATAAAATGCACCCTTTTGAGTACATCCCCCATGTGCCCATGCCTGCATTCTCTCACTTAGTGATAGATAAAGAATGCCAGTAACAGGAGTCAATTTTAATACTCACTTGGGAAACTGCTGCCCTGAAGGCATTGCAACTAAGCTTTAATATGTGTTACAGAGCCAAGTGAAGGAAATTTTAGTGTTAAAAGAAATGTGTCTGGATCACATGACTAAAATCTTCATAGCATTAAGGATGAGAGAAAGAATATACCTAATGAAACTCAAAGAAAGAGTACTGGAAAATAAGGACCAAGGATGCCCAGGTACAATGGCTGAAAGAAGCCCAGGGGAATATGCCTGCTTGAGGATAGGGTGGCACCAAAGAAAAGTAGTGATACTTCATGAAGCGCTCCTGAGTCCCTGATATTTATAGAAAAAAGAGAAAAAAATTAGAATATCAAACTATCTTCCAGAATTTAAGTATCTTTGCCATAGCTTCCATGATACTGTTTAAGTCTGTGTATACTTGTTTTTCCCAAGATCCCCTATCAGTCTTCCTTCCTTTCAGTTTCCCTCTATTTGCATCTTGAACCAGAGTCTTCCTAGAGATTCCTTACCAAGCTGCATTCTCTGTTCAGGTCAATGCACCTATTTCTATGGTTATAATTTGTTAGGAGTTGCTTGTAGAATGAAGAAAAAATGAGACAGAAGAGACTGATAGCAATTTGTGAGACTAGTCCACAGAACAGGGATCCTGGGGAGCATATCCAGGTCCAATGTTAATAAAGTTGGGAAACCCCTTATATACCACAGCAAGGAAAAGTTACAATGACGTAATGAGGGAGCAGCAAAGCATATGTGACACATGGTAGTAAGGATGTGGGGATACACGATAATAGAAGAATTTACCTATGGGGGCAACAGTCATTACTAATAGGTCATATGTCTCTTGGGGCATTCCAAAGAGGTTAAGAAGCTTGGTTACAGGTGAGAGATGTGCTGTTGCCCACCCTCTAGTGTGCCAGAGGGGGCTAGAGAGAGAGAGAGAGGAGGTTTTTCTTTTATCTAAAGCCCTATCTCTCAACCTGTTTCCACATCCACAATAACTAGTAGTATTCCTTCTATCTTGGATTCAAACTCTCTTTGAACATCTAGTTCCAGTATCCAAATATCTTCTCTATGGTTTACTTCTGTCACAAATGTGTCTAACTTTGAAATGATCATTTTTCTTCATCCATGAATTTTTCTCCTCATATTCATCATGCTTGATAGCCTCACCCTTACTACTCATTGCTCCATCTTTCACATTGAACTACTCTCCAAATGTATGTGTTCAACTTTTTGTAGCTAACAATATTTGATAGTTACTGAACTATGCTCTACATGCTAACCAAGATACATGGATACAAAGCAATTTAAATTTGCATCAATGGAAAAGTTATTCAAATTCTTACAGAAGAGAATAGAAAATTCTCATGGAGTTTGTGGTCTAATTGGGGAGCAGTATGATTAACAAATAAGCAAATAAATAAACTAAATATGTATAATTTCTGTTAAGTGCAATGAAGAGTATAACCAGGTTGCCATGATTGAGAATAATGGTTGAATGTATGTACACATACATATTTAAGGAGTACACATACATATTTAAGAGTATTTAAGGACGGTCTCTGAGGAGGCATATTCTTCAAGTCATGAGAGGAAGGACATAAGGGAACCAGACTATTGGAAAAAGAGTGCTCTGGGCTAAAAGATAAAAAGATTCAATCCTCCAAAAACTGTTAAGTTCATTCTGTGAACTTTCAGAAAAGTAATACTGGAGTACAGTGAGCATAGAAATGGTACATTATGCTTCCATTACCTTGTATTGACTGAGTGCTTTCCATGCCCAATTACTGTGCTGAAAGTTTAGTGAATTATTATAATTTTCACCCATATTTACCTTATGATTTTATCCTCATTCTGGGGATCAGGAAACTTTATCACAAGGAAGTTAAGTAATTTATATAAGGTGACACAGATCTTAAAATGGTATGTTGAGATTCTAATATAGGCAAGTTCACTCTCTTGACACTATGCTGTCATGCGATCTATTATCACTTAGAAGTCAAGTTTTGCATGAGAAGAGTCTGAATTTATTTTTATTAGTGTTGAAAAGACACCGATGTTTCTTAAGAAAGGAGACAATGACTACCTCATGAGAGATTCTCTGAAGTTTGTCTCTACTGACAAGCTATCAATTCACTTGGCATCTCCAGGTCACTACCTGAGTCCTCACCTGTAGCCCTGGTCAATCCACATTCCACATCATTATCTGTCTTTAATGCTCATAAAATCCAAACCCAATCACCTCACATCCATACTCAAAATTCCTCCATTGTTATTCATAACCTGAAGTAGTGAAGTTCAAATTTATCAGCACAGCATATATTGCAATTTCATGATCTGTTTTCTACATGCTTTTCCTTTGAGTCTTGCTTAAGTCACCTTGTGATTTTCATCTACACCAAATCTCACCTAATCTTTCAGAGTTGCCAGATATGCTCTTCTCTCTCTCCTTATAACAGAACTGAATCTTGCAGATGATTATTTCAGTGATTCCACAGAAAAATAACAATTTTCTTGTTATTTTTCCTATTATACATTCTCTCCCTTCTGTCAAATGCATGCTATTTTCTGCACCTTCTTATTCCCACCACTCCCTACCCTTCACCCTACTATTTCACTTAGTTAAACACATCTGTTATTCCTTTTTAAAAACTGAAATCTGGAGTCAACTCCTCCTCTTCCTACATATATCCTAGCACTATTGATACTGCATTGTAGTTGTCCTCATCCATTAAATCATGACCCCTTTGAATTTGGGGCATTTCATACAACCTACTATCTGAACATAACAAGATATTTATGAAATTTTGCTGTATGAAAGGTAAAGATGATTATATAAAATTTAATAATTCAAAAATTAGGCCAAAAGTTATAAATGAAGATTGGCAGTTGTATGAATTAAAATGGGGGCAGGATGAACACTAGAGATTAAGATGACAGTTCACCTCACTGATGACCAGGTGGTGGTTAGGGTTCACAACAATATAAAATATACAAATATATATATATACTTGCAATCAATTTTAATAAAAGGAAAATATCCTATTTCAAATGCTGACATCTAGTAACACATTCCACCATTTAAGAACCCTCACATAAAAACATATGGCATTTTATTATCTAATAAGTAAATAATGTTTAAATACTTCATAAAAGCAGAAATGATACTGCATTGTAGTTGTCTTTTCATCCATTAAATCATGACCCCTTTGATTTTGGAGCATTTCATACAACCTATTGTCTGAACATAACAAGATATTTAAAGAAATTTAATCATCATTTTGGGAATCTGACAAGAAAAAAGTAATGGTAAAAAAGCATGATACTAATAGATTTAGGGTATTTTATATTATGTACAGCTCTTTGATGAAAAAGTTTTCATATGTTCATAATAATCTCGTGAAATATATGTATTATGGCAATCAACATTTTAGAGATGATTTGATAGATGTACCCAAAAATTGTAAATCTGTGAGAAGATAAGCACCCAGGAAGTTCAGTCACAGAATACATCCTGAGTTTTTTAGATATTAATAATGTGATTTATTTAATGTTAAGTTAATATTCAATTTTATATAATCCATTCCTAATATATTTACCTGCAAAAACAAGAGTTCCAAGAATGTAGTCAGATTTCGAAGGAATATATAATAAAGCATTTCTTTTTATTTTCATGTTTTTTACTAGCTCCTAAATTCAGACTTTGGAAACCCTTTGATTTTTCAACATATAATTCCTATTACAAAGGTTTAAAACCTCTGATATTTTTCTGAGTCTCAAGCAAATGTATTTGTCTTCAGAATAATCATATATTCTAGGGCATTTTGTCTTTTCTTGGTCTAAAAAAATGAAAATATTACTATTATTATCAACTCAACAAAATGCAGATTTCAGATCACTTATTTCTACACCAGAGTTAAGAGTTTCTGCATGCATTTGAGATATTCAATTTTGCGACCATGAAAAATTTCTCATTTTGATTTGTGATTAAGTTTTAATTTCATTTTCTGGAGAGAGAGGGAAAGAAACTACCAAAAAAACCCCATAGTCATTTGTCAGGATTACAGAAAAATATGCCTGAAAAACAGAACATGTTTAGCTATTTAAAGAGAAACATAAATGGAAAAGTACCCATAGAGGGAGAGTAATTAAATGACTTTTGATTATATAAATCCCATTAATCATAGTATTACAATTTTGCATAAACATTTTAAGGTATTTTTCCAGTGAGATAGTCCCAATTTTTGTCAATCTGAGGAAACCAGGAGGGCAATAATAAAAATGGTAAGGAAACATCTTTGACTGAGAACAACCCCAGGAAAAGCTGTTTTAGGTGCCTCCTTAAGGAAGCTGGAGATGCAGGTGTCATTTTCCAGAAGGGGTGGGGACTAGGCCCTGGTGTCTCCTATTATGAAACCTGATCTACTGTGTCCTAACATCATCTTAGGGCAGTGGCACTAAACCATTTATTACTATCAAAAATCTCCTCTAAAGATCCATCAAACAACTATTCAGGAGCAGTTATGAATAGATAACACTTAATAACTACTGTATTATAATGCAACATTCTGGCTTGGAGGAACAATTTAATGTCCTAACACTACAAAGTTCAGCAGCTAGGAAGTATGAAAAAATGTAAATTCAACCTGTTTTCCAAACCTAAATACTGTATTCTATTTGTCAAACTGATATTTAACTAGAGTGCGTAATCTCATCTAAAAGTAATTACTTGGGAACATAAATTCCTACCATCTAGAGTGATTCAGGAGTATTATAGCTTATATAGTATGGCTATACAGACACGTGATTGAAGTCAGGTTTATTAATAATTAGCTTGTAACTTAACACACGTTCTATTGACAATGTCTGTGTTCACATGAAAGAAATTACTTGCTATGATATGCGTGTGAAGTTTTCTGTAGATGCATAATAGGTCTGTGTGGTTTAATTCATCATGTAAGGTTATTGTTTCCTTATTTATTCTCTTATTGATTTGTTTAGGTTATAAATGGAATCTTAGAATGTCTAGTATATTGTATTGTTTTCAATATTCCTTTTTAGTTTTATTAATTTTGGCCTTATGTATCTTAGTGAGAGTTCAGGTGTTTCACCTTTGGTTCAGGGTGCCATGTTGCTCCCCATTTCCTCCATTTCTATTTCAGTGTGCTGTTACTTGTCCCTGCATCATTATCCCAGAGTCTTCTATACTGCTAACTGACTCTGGGCACTCCCTTCTCCAGGAGAGTACCTGGGCTCTAAAATATTCAGTATAAGCATAAACCTTTCAGTCAATAATAGCAGAGCGGCTCCAAGTAGCAGCTGCCTCTCTCTCTTTTGGCTGTAGTACTTTAGTGTCACAACTAACAGTTATAGTTTTTTCCTACCTCTCTCCATGATATTATCCTCCTGATGCATGAAATATTCATCCTTTGTCATTCAGGGGTCATCGTCTTTGTGTAGGTAAAATTTGGTTTCAAAGAAATGGAGGAAGCAAGCCCACCATATTCATTCTTCTGCCATCTTGCCATACTTTATATAGACACACAGACAAACCATCAAAATGCAGTGTGTTAAGAGTCCAAATTCATGAGTTCACAGGAAGAGTGATTCAAACCTAACTTGGGGCAATTCAAGTTTCCAGGTAGAAATAACATTGACATTGAGAAAGGAGCAAAGTTGAGTCAGAATGTGGAGTGAATGTAGAAGGGGAATTGAGTTTTCTTTTAATGAGATTATGTTGGGAGGTAGTTGAAAATGTCAGTACTTGTATACAATGTTATGAACTTTACATTATATCCAATAAGCTACAGTTATTACTGAACCGAAAACAAGATGATGAGTGATATGGTCACATTCATATTTATACTTGTATACTCTTGAGAGTATACAACAGAGAATGAATTTTAGCGATACAGAGAGTAAAGTTAACTCAATTAATTGTGAGAAAATTATGAGTGTCTGCTAACAACACTAATACTGTGGCTATGCTAAAGGGACTAACTTAATAATTAGTAAGGAAGACTAGAAGGAAAATAATTGATAATCAGTGATAAAGTGAGAACAAATTATATAAATGATATCTAATTAGCAATATGCTTAATTAGTATCAAGAAGAAGAGGTCAAGAATGATGTTTTCTAACTTAAGTATGGAGTTATTGGCAATAAAATCATGAATAAAGGGAATAAAGAATAAGAAAGAGAAAGTCTTGTCTATACAAGTTGTGTTTAGGATGGTTGTGGCAATTCTAATGATTTCCATCAATAAATGTCTTTAACTCTTTTAAAGTCTGTATTGGAAACATTTTTTATAGTTCAAACATTAAAGAAGGAACTGACATTTTAAGTGTGGATAAAATTATGTAATATCACCTATAAAAATACATGATATGAAATGACATGAAGATTTTAATGAGTTCAGTTTAATAATTCTTTCATTCAAGGATCATACCTTTTATTTTGTATTTAAAAAAATGATCACCAAACCAAGGTCATTTGAATTTTTTCTTAAGCTATCATCTAAGTTTTATAGTTTTGCATTTTACAATTAGACCTATGAACTGAAGTTCATAGACCTATGAACAAAAGTTCATTTTTGTGAAAGGAATAAGGTCTGTGTCTGTATTCAGTTTTTTGCATGTTTGTTTCACTGTATCTTATTGTCAAAATTTTGTTTAAAATTTCCACAGTGTAAGACACTGTCAAGAGAATGAAAGGTAAACCATAGACTGGAATTAAATATTTACAAAGGTCTATCTGTAAAGAGCAATGTCCAAACTACACAAAAAACTGTTATAATTTAGTGATTTAAAAAAAATTAAAAGTGGGTCAAAGACCTTAATATAAACATCATCAGGGAAGATATCTGGATAGAAAATGAGATGTATGAGATACATTGTCAGGAAATGCAAGTTAAAACAACCATATTGTATTATTACACATCCATTAAAATGTTCAAATTCCAGAAGACTGACAATACCAAAATCTAGCAAAGATATAAAATAAAAGGAACTCTCTTTCATTGCTGGTAGGAATGCAACATGGAGTTGTAGAAGGCAGTTTGATGGTTTCTTACAAAACTACACATACAGTTACCATATAATGCAGCAATAGAGCTCCTTTGTATTTATTCCAAATAGTTAAAAACTATGGTTAAACAAAAACCTGTGCACAAACTTTTACAGTGCTTTATCTGGAAATGACAAAACTCAGAACTAGCTAATATGTTCTTCAGAAAGCAAATGAATGAAATTTACTGTGGCACACCAAGAAAATGGAGTATTAATATTTAGCAATAAAAAGACAGATCTAACCAGTCATGAAAAGACTAATATAAATGCTTGTTATAAATAGATTCTAATCTGAAAAGGTCATATAATTTATGGGTCTAAGTAAACAATAGTCTTAAAAAGTGGCAAAATTATGGGGACATTAAAAAAACAGGATACCATACTGAAATAATATGGGTGGCATACAGTGAGTTCTCAGATAATTTCAGAGCATGAATGTAAGAATGGTACCATCCTAGATCTCACATGCAGCTGAAATAGGTTCCCAGATGACTGGTTTTTAAATGGTTTTATTTGGGATTATATTTTAAACATGGGGATTTTAGTTGAACCCCCAAATCTTTTTTTAATCTGTTTTCTAAACTCTACACTTCCCAAATTCAATACAAAAGCTTTAGAAAAGTCTTGGTTATAGATTCTCTTTTTGAATTGTTCCTCCTGGATATATTTTCTATTATTCCTTTTGTGGCATACAAGCCTCTACTATTTGAGATATTGTCTGTAGCGACTAATAAAGGTAAACAAACTCATTGAATGAGGTAAATCTTGATTTTTTGATGTCAGAGCAAGGTTCCTCGTGGTTTTAGGTAATTATCAATACTTATTTTTTATAGATTAAAGTAGATCAGCTTATTTGCTATTGATTGATTTCTGCATATGGGTCAAAAGCATGAACATTCAATTACTGATAGTACAAAATTTAAAAGCCTGACTTGTACGAAATGTACTCATTCATTTATCATTAATAGATGATGACAATTAGCTCCGCTGATACCAAGAGGGTCACAATTATGACCAGAAGATGGAATACTTAATTCATTTTTTTAATCAAAGATGTAAAAAAGATTTTGGGAAAGATATGAGAGACTGTGGCATGGTATGAGCACCATCCACCTCTGACTAGGTGTACACAATTAGAAGCTTAAACACCTGGCTACACAGTAGATGAACTTTGTTTGAATCCAACACTTTTAAAGATGCATGAGAGGTTAGACAATGAAATCCAAGATTTTCTGTATGTTTAGTATATACTTTATTTTCTAAGGATTATGGAGAAGAGGAATAATTTGTCATCCCCAATTTTGTTTGTCAAAAGTTGAATTTCAGGAAGGGGGGCTCTGAAGGTTTGGTAGAGGTTGTTTTTGAAAGATATTTACAAGAGATTTCTGTAGTGGTGTATATGGGAAGATTTCCTTTTCAACAGAGATATCATAACTTAAAATCTGCATAGTATTTTGCTGCTTTGCCTTCCTTGATAAGCTCAGTAGTTAAACCTCCTCTTCTTTCCCCCAACCCCTCTTTGTTTCTGTTAAGCTATCTAAGGTGGCATCTGAAGTCATATGAATGAGTTACTTAGCCATGCTGTGTCTCTTCTATGTATATAGATATAGAAAAAATCAATCAAAAGTTCAGTATTAACAAGTATTACTGAACTTATTGACTCTTATCAATCTGTCGGAAGCTTGTTTAATTACTTGCAAGCTGGAAGATTCCAGAGGGATATGGGATAATTTTCTTTGTGCCCCAACAATTTCAAATTGAAGATTATATGAAAACTAAGTTTTTACAATTCCACTTTAGGTATCTATCGGTAGAATTTAACACTAATTTGGAGGGACGTATGCCTACCTATGTTCAGTACTACACTATTTGCAATACTCAACTTATGGAAATAAGCTTAGTGTTTAATGGCAACTACATGCATAAAGAACATGTTATATACACACATATGTGTATGCATAAACATATATACACACATATCCCACTTCTAGTATATGTATATATACACATATATACATACATATATATGAATACACATATAATGGAATGTTAGTCACTATTAAAAAAGTGAACTACTACCGTTTTTTACAATATGGATGAAACTGGAGGGGACTATAATATGCAAAACAAGTCGGAAGGAGGCAGACAAATATTAGATGATTTCATCCATATGTTGAATATGAAGGAAAAAAAAATCAATGGAACATGCAAAAGTAAACAAGTCAACTCCTGATTGCAAAACTCATACAGAGAGAAAAATGAACATTGAAAGCACCGGCTTGAGAGGATTGTAGTGCACTGGGCTACTGGTGGTGGGCTTGGTATGATAAAATTATATCTGAAGGGGTGTAAACCTATACCCTTCAAACATAGTGTATTACAATATGTTACCTGAATTTATAAAAAATAGTGTGAAGACATTTAAAAAATTTGTAAAAAGAAGATAACAAAAGCTGGTGTAAATGTAGAGGCAAGGGAATCTCATGATCTATTGGAAAGAAATGCTATTTATTATAGCCACTATGGAAGACAGTATGCAAGTTCCTCAAACATTAGCAATAAATCTATTCAGCATGGTATGTGTATATACACCTACAGATAAACATACCAGAAGTGGGATATGAGTTCATATATACATGAAGGGGGGAGAAATCACTATTTTGAAGAAATACATGCTCTCTCATGTTTACTGGAACATTACTTAAAATAGCCAAGACAATGGAACAACTTAAGTATCAATAGATGCATAGATTAGAAAAAGTGACACATACACACACAAACACATACAAATATAATTCAGCTACAAATTGAAGAAAATGTCATTATTTGAGACAATATGGATATATAATGAGATGACCTCACATATATGTGGGATTTTATACCGTTAGGTATAAGATAAATAAGTACTAGGTTTCTAACATATGGAATGATGACTAACTATTGATACTGAACTGTATAACTGAAAATAGGTATAAAAGTGAGCTTCATGTTCTTATCACCAAAGAACATTTCTAAATATTATGTATATCAAATAATCACAATGTATACCTCAAACTTATACAAAAGCATATGTCAATTAAATATTTTATTTATTTGTTATCAAACCTTTCAAAGTAAAAAAAATTAAATGTAAAAGCTTCTGGACTGGTGAATGAAATAAACATTTACATAAATTATTACAAAATACTGATACTTCCTGAAAATTAAAGTAAAATATACACTATATAAGAATCCTAAAGTACAGTAAATGCCTAGGAATCCTAAAATTTAGCACAATTAGGAAAAATTAATAGATGAAGAAGCTTTTAACAAGACTGTTTTGTTTGATTAAGATATTAAGGAAGACAGCAAATAGAATGAATGTATTTGAATGAATTTCCAATAAGATCTGGCATGTTTTTCTAAGTATTGCAGTAATGATTTGTGAGACAGATATTTTTATTTTCCTGTTTTGAAAACTTTTCCTATGGAAATAAGATAGCTGATATCATGGTAGAATTACAAACTTAAATCATTTTCTCAATGTAGTTTTATCTCCCTTTTTTACCTTATCACAAGGACCTGCCATTTCATTAGGAAGATATTCACATCTATGTTAAGCCTTGAAACTAATCAAGGTAACACATTTCTTCCATTTTTCTCCCCAATCACCATGTGACTGAGTTTGAATGTTACTACTACTAGTACCACGACTGTAAGAAGGCAATCCATTCATACCTCAAGTCCCAATTATAAATTCATCTCAACCTTCAAATTATAAGCATCTCTTGATATAAAAAAGTCAATGCATTTTAATAATTATCTTTAAATACACATTCACACAAAGTTGATGCATATATTCAGAATAACACTTAATTTAAAAGATATTATTTTAAACAAATTATTATTCAGAGATTTGCAAAGATACATGTATTTTTAGGGCTTTCTTTTTCTAGATTGTATTCTATTTCAGTACCAAAATAATGTTAATCAAGTCTCTTCTTTAGGAAATTAATGTAGCCTATTACATAAAATGAAATTTGTACTAGCAGTCATTACAATGGAAATTTGTCTACACTTGAGAGCTACCTGAGGTACAAAATTAATTATTGGTCAAATTTTAATCTTAGACAATGAAATGCATATCATTAGTATAACAGAAGTAGTCAGAAGTACTCAAGAGTTATGAACTTCTTTCTGAAACATTTTAAATAAACAGTCATTCTAGATTGTCAATCAACATAAAATATCTCGTTATTTTCTCAGTGTCAATAAGATAATATTAATGATACACTGATTTGACAGAGGTCATTAAACCATTCTGATTCACTGACAGTAATGTTGTGAATGTTTCACTCATTGAATTTCAATCCTGAACTTGACTCAAACAACATAATTAATCATTAGTGCACTCATTGACTTCAGGCTCACTGTAGGTGTTTTTGTTTTGTTTTGTTTTATACTCTGAAATCATTACCAGGAAGTGAGAGGTTAATCTCCTCTGCATTAGAGTTGATCACCCTAGAGGGATGCTTCTTCAGTCTAATGAAATGACAAGTGAAGTTCAGTGTCAAGAATAATTGACATAGGATACAGATTTCAACAAGCCAAATAATCCTTGCTACTTTCCATTTATATCTTTGGAAAACTACTATGTAAAATAATGGGTTAAATTATATGAAATGGTTAGTACTTATCACTAAAAGACAGACAGAAATATTCCAGAACAATTAGTTTCACTGGCCCCTGAAGTGAGAACATTCATGCATTATTATCAAACAAGACATTTGGAAGCTATTTGATACTGCTATAAAAATAAGTTATGCTGATTGCAACACACACCAAATTCTTTTGAATCAAACTGCCTTGTGTTTTTCAAATACCTATACTTGGATTCTACTTTGTAAAACTCAGCTTGTATTTTTTAATAATTAATTCTTAGAAGATATTGCAAATACTTAATAAAACTTGCCTAAGAAAAAATAAGGTGAAAATCATATCCAGGGTAAGCAGGAATGGTGCATATGTGGAACTTCAACTTTTAGTTGAAGAAATTTGAAAGATAAAAAACGGTAAGAATGCATAATATAAGTTAATTGGAATGATTAAGGATAATTTAATATGCTACTAATTGTGATGTTTATTATGCCTGGCTGAATATATGAAATATTCCCCCAAGTTTCTCGTTTCATTTCTGCATGTTTTTCTAAAAAAATCTCAGTCTTCTTACTTCTTTAAAAGCAAATGAGACTTTATGGCTAAATTTATTAAAATGGAATCTGATTATAATAATTATGTCAGCTACCTTTATTGTCTAAATGCCAGGACAGTTATGAGATAATCTAGCTAAAGTAGCTAATAAATTTGGGTTTTTGCTTATCAATTTCACCAGTCTTCAAATCTATTTAGAGTAGGGACTGGAAGTCTTTACAATGCTCTCTGAGCACTAAACTTGGAGATCAGCTTTACATATTATTATCTCAATTTGAACTTGTATCAATTTCAGATTTCAGGTTGTGGGCAACTGAACTTCAATTTCAACTTCTGTTGACATGTACTTTGATCTTCTGTTGTGAAAAATGCAAATGATTTAATAACCATACTTAATTGGCATGGTTCTAGATTTTATAATTAAATTTCTCATGACAAATTAAATAATCTTACAGGGGAATAAAGTCCCAGAAGACTAAGTCAACTATCAGACAATGGTCTTCACCAAAGCAAAATGGAAGAGATAGAATTTTACTTCAATGAAAACTGGAAAATATTTTCTCTAGATGTTTGGCCACCAGGTTGCTTTTTAAAAGGTGTTTAATGGCATGTCTTCTTTCAAAGCTGATCTAGAAGCACACAGATGGATCCCACTTCTAAAAAGAGGGAGTTTCGCTTTTTTACTACTTCAGCTGAATCCTAAATACTTTGATATCCCATATTTTCCATTTTACTGCGTACAAAATATTTTCTAAATTCCCTTGTGAATGACATTAACACAGTTTTCAGCCATAGATTATTAAGAAGAGTTGTGTGGATTGTGAAAATTTTCTTCCTAGGAGTTCTAATTTAATTTTATAGGATTCACAGAACATATACTGTACTATTTCAAACTCTTGAAATGTATTGAAACATGATTCATGGTCCAGAAATTTTTGGAAAAAAAACTGCACTTGAAAAAAGTGCACATTTTCTGCATTGTTTTGAATGTAACATTTTTTAGTGCTAACTAGGCCAAATTGGTTAAACATGTGTAACTGAATTCAACGTTTGCCTTCTGTAAGCTACTGAGAAAAATCTTTTAAAATCTCCAGTTCATAGTTTAGATTTATTTTCTCATTTCAGTTCTGTCACTTTTTGATTTATATGTTTTAAATCTATGCTATTAAATTCATATCAATTTATTAGCATTATATATTTCCATGTCTATTTATTATGAAATGTCCCTCTTCTTTGTTACTGTTACACTTACCATAAAGTCCTCCTTTGGTTATCTTAACATATATGAGTAAAAATTAAAAATAATAACTGGCTTTATTTACATAGTATGTCTCTACAGCATATATGATTATATATTTGGATTATATATAAATTTTGGTCAGTTTGTTGTATTTTTGGCTTTTTTGACTTATTTCATTTTTTGCTTTCTTGTAATTTTTGTTGTTAGCTGTACTTAAAAAATTACTTTAACATATCTTTCTACTAGTTGACTTGCTATGATTCTATCATTCTTAAACTGACTACTTTAGAAATTAGAAAAAATATCCATAACTTATTACCATGTACCTCAATTAGACCAGGTTTAGTGCAATGTAAAGAATTTGAATGACTGATTTTTAATCCTAATAGTTCCTCTGACTTCTATTCTGATTGCTATGCTTTGCGTCTAGATGTTATAAACACCACAATGATTTGCTAATATTGTTGTAAACAGTTGGTAGTCTTTCACATTTATCCTTCCTACATTTATTTCTTGCTTCTTTCATTTTCGTTATTTTATCTGAGTTCTTTTTATTTTATCCTACTGGGTTTGTTTGCAAGAATTGAAATAATTGCAAGAATTATTATTTATGATCATGTCTGGGAAGGAAATGAAGAGCTAGATTTTTTCTTCTTTATATCTTTCTATAGAGTGGTTTATAGATAGCTTTTGCTATTTTCTAAAAATTTTCAAATTATATATAAATAAATTATGAATTACAAGACTTATGTATATGGAATTTGGATATATTGATATGTGTAAAACAATCTGAGTTTTTGTTAATATTATGAATTTTTTCACCATCTGATTACATAGTCTACAACCTATTCATATAGATAATCAACATTTTAAAAATGAGCAATAATTCAGCTGGTCAATAGGAAGATATGCATCTTTTTCATATGTTTGTCATTCTTACTAGAAAAATAAAAATGTTCAAAATAAGAATTAGCAGTCTCCATAATTGAGTACACTTGAATGAGATAGTTTCATATATCACAAATCTTAGGGAGTTAGACAAGGAACATGGCACAGATTCTCTGTCAGATTCTGTATACTTAATAGTCTTCTGAGAGCTACTTCAGACTGTGATTACAGAATTGTCAACACTATCTTGACAATGTATTGTAGCTGTTCTGTATCACAATTTTCCTTTTATTCTTCTTCATCTAGGATGAAGCATTTGATTCCTAAGGAAACTAAAATCCTCTGCCAGTGCCCAATTTACTCAACAACTAGATGGTAAAACTGAGTAAATTTCAATTTATTTTCATTTTGATTTTATATATATAACCTAGATCGCTAAAGGAACTTTACCTCTAAAGACTGAAAGCAAATTCATTATCCTTTCTGACTTACCACAATTGCATTTTGTTTTGTACTTTCTATGTGAAAAACATTTCTAACCCCAAATTTTCCAAGTCAGAAATGCTGATTCTTACTTCAACAGATCATCAAGTATCGTTTATTCATAGTCATAAATATCCCCTATAAGTATCTTCTTATTTTTAACATGCTACCATGCCATTAAGCAATCTTTTGAGAGGGGAAAATATTCCAGGACTATTTATTACCTCTTCTACAAATGGAGAAGTTCTGACTATTATAAATCCTCTTATTTATTACTAATTGACCAACCGTTCCTTTCAAGTCTCCACAGGGCTCTTTCAAATGTTCACTAGTTCTGGATTGTTTTCTTTTAATTTACATCTCTATTATCACTGCAAAAGAGTTAAGCTTCAGTCAGGTAGTTTACCTGGTAACAAATGCAAGTGATTTAATTATGTGGTGCAAGCTGTTACCTGGTAAAAGATCTGAATACAGAGCTATCTTTTCCCTCAAGAATTTAAAGATGAGAATCAGTAGTTTATTTGGAGAAAATAACAGCATGCACACTAAATGTTATGTTTGCTTAATTTAATTAAGCTATTAGATCTATTACACTAGAAAATTCACAAACAGTTTAAGTACTAATGTTTGAGCTTAACAAATTTTAATATAAAAGTAAGAGCTGTTCTAAAAAGCAGTAAGTCCTGTTTGAGCATTTAAAAAAGTCATTGTGAGTATAAAATTAGTCTTGCTTCTGCTTTCACTCTGAACTCATCATGAAAATAAGGATTAGTCAATGACTTTGAAAAGGTTCAGAACTTACACAAGGACTACAAAACCATTCTAAATTTAAGCCCTGAAACTAAGCCATTTTCTTAATCAATAAGTAGAACAGACTAATGATGGTGGCCTCTTCAGATTGAAGTTTTGACTCTAGCATGTCACCAATTGGCCCATTCATTATAGGTTTAACATTGACATTGATATTTTTATACTCTACAGATGACATGTTATAATGGCACTGTCTCTCTATTTCTCATTACAGTAATCCTAACATTTGACATGTATTTTAGATACTATAATGCTAGAGGTCTGGAGACTTAGAGTTGTAAGTAATTAAAATTTGAAACTTTGCTTGTAATTGACTGCAAAATTGAATTTGAGGATTACAGAAGTACAAGACATGATTCGGTGAAAACTAAAACTACTTCCCAATGCTTTTTCCAATTTTTATCAAATTTCAATGGCATTTTTCAAAGATAAAGAACAAATACTACTGATACCAAACAAGACCCTGAACAGGTAAAACAATTTTGATAATAAAATGGAAGAATGATGATATCACATGCTCAGGCTTCAAACTATACTATAAAACTATAATAAACAAAACATTATCCTACCCTAACAAAAAGAAACACAGAACAACAGAATAGAATTCAGAGCCCAGAAATAAACCCATGCCTATACAAACAGTTAGTCTACAACAAAGGAGTCAACAACACATGCTGTAGCAAAGAAAACCTCTTTGAGGAACATCAAACAACTATGCAAAACAATGAAACCTAACTGCTATCTCACACCATACACAAAAATCAACTCAAAATGAATAAAAGACTTGGATGTAAGTCCTGAAAATATAAAACAAATAGAAGAAAACAAGGGTAAAAGTTTCTACAACATATGCCTCAGAGATGTTTGTGAATTTTTCTTTAACAGTAAGGCAAAAAACAAGAGAAAATAAACAATTGTAAGTAAGTCAAACATTTTTATATCAAAATAAAACTATTTTATGAAAGAGATATTCTTTTAAATGGGAGAAAAGTTTGCATACTTTATCTCCAATGATAAAGGCTGATATCCAAGATCTACAATGAACTCATACAGCTGAACAAAATTGCTAATGGGACTATAGACTGGTCTACCCACTATGTTAAACAATATGGATGTTTTTCAAAACATTAAAAATATATCTCTCATATGACCCAGAAATACCCAAAGAATACAAAACATAAAACTGAAGTAGTATATGTACATATACATATATATGCACAATGCATTTATCTGTACAATATATGTACACATATATAATGTGTATATATGTGCACACACATACAATGTGTATATATATACATTGCATATTGTACATATATACACATTGTATATATATATGTACATATATGTATATATACACACACAAACACAATCAAATATTACCCAGATATCAAAAAAGATAAACTGTTGTTATCTATCTACAACACAAAAAGAGCTGGAGTAAATTATGCTAAACAAACTAAGTCAAAGGTAAAAGGCAGATACCCAAATTGTATTATATGTGGAACATAGAGAAATAAAGGATCAGAAAAAGTCAAACTAATAACAAGCGCTAGAAATCTGACTGTAAAACTGAGGTTTTCCAGAGTGGGAGAAGGGAGAGTCTCTGGGGTGGTCAGAATAAAGTGGGAAGGAGCACAATGGAAGATGGTGGTGGACTATAGGTGATTTGGTGGTGGGGAAGATTTTGAAGGGGGGATACTATACCTTTAAAACACAATGTTTCATACCTTTGTTATCTCAATAAAAACCCAATCTTTTAGAACTAAACACCAATAATATGTTTGGAATGACTTAAATATTTCACAGGATAAAACTAAGAATACCATTTATATTTAATTTTGAGTCATATTTGCAATAGATTAATTTCAAGTTAATGATAAAGTTTAAACTATATTCTTGGAGACTTTATTAAAATTAAAATTAAGGGAATTCTTTTCTTTTTAACAGTTTCTATTAACATTATAGTATTTCAAATATTTTGTTTTACTACATATAAGCAATCTTTTTTTAGTATGGAAGTTATTGAAATGAATATTTTTAAAAATTGAGCCTGGCTAGTAATGTATTACCTTTAAAGAATGTATATTAAAAACAGAATCAACCTATAAAAGATAGTGATGAATAAACAATTATCATCTCAAATGACCGCTATTGTTGCTTAATGTTAGCATTCAATGCTTGACTAAAACTATAAACATAGGGTTACTTGATCTACTTTTTGACAATAACTATTTTTATGATTGAAAATGACCAGAACTGGACTTTTCAAATTTCTTGCAAACGAATCCACACACTAGATAACATAAATTAGTGATTCTAACACCAAAAGTCCCGAGGGTTCTATAATGCTCTGCTGGCCCTGCATTGGAACATCTAATGGTCCCTTGCTATCTACTCTTTGCACCTTAAAGAAATAAGATTATTTATGCCAGCCTTACAAATAAATATAAAATAAGCCTGTCTCATCCTACAGTTTCATCAGTTAATGAACAATAACTCATTTTAACTCAGTAACATAAATCACTGTTTGTTCTCAACAAATGTTGGTGGCAGTACTGTCAAAGTTGATAGAATAGTCTAAGCAGATTACAATAACTGCTTATTTTTTTAAAAAATAACCCTTATTTGGTGCAGTGAAACTTAGTGTATCAATACCCTATTTTTTCCTATTTCCCCAAAATTCCAAAAAAAAATAAATAAATAAAGATAGAATAAAGTAAAAGTTTAGATTAATGAGATCAGGAAACAGGAGAGACAACAGGATTCAAAAATTACAAAGAAGTTGGGAAACTTTATAAAGACCACTGAATAATTAAAAATTAAGCCAGATTTAGGGATTCCAAGAAGCAACAAAAATGAGACTTATTCAAGAAATTTATAACCAGAAAGGCTCCAATGCACACTTCTATAAGCAGTTTACAAAGATCCAAAAAGGAGGCTAGCTTGACCTGTGTTAACTAGTATCACTAGAGGTTTTAGACTTCTGTATTTCTTCCCTCATGGTGACTAATAACTTTCTTGACACGTGAGACCATATAGGTTATCATTTGAGCAAAACACTGGGCTGAAAGTGAAGGTGACTTTTGACACTAAAAAGAAGAGTGTCAGACACTTACCTTATAAACTGTGACGTTCTCCCATTCTTAATTTTTCAACTTATCTTTTTTTTAACAATTATTTTCATTTGGCTATTTTCTTATTTGCAGCCAAGTCATCCTGTTATAGAAAGTCTACAAGTCATTTATAGATTCAAACTAATACTTGCCATATTTCCTGCGATATAGCTAAATTAAGCAATTTGTACCCTACAGGGAAGAAACTTGATGAACTTTTTACTTTAACTGTTTCTCCATTCCTTGTAAATATTCTAATATGTGCAATCAAGATATATAAAGAAATGCTAGGATCCGTTATTTGTATAACAATAATGCCCTTCTCTGTCCATTATTTGTATAAAAATTATGAACAAACATTTCATTAATCCTATGGTACCATTTTTATCCTTTACATTAGTTGAATATTATGCTCATTGTTTTTGTGTATATAAAATATAGGTAATTTTTGCTTAAATACACATAAGTTTGTTTCAAAATTATAGAACATTTGCATTATCACTTAATCCTTATAATTTATAGCAGTAATTTTCAGATGACATGTAGTCCTAGAATTCTGCGATGGTCTAAGGGGCTAGAGTGTGCATACATATGCATATATTGGGTCCATGTATGTTTAAGAATACATGTATAGCTGTATGCATGAGCATATATGAGTGTGTGTTCACGTGTCTGCATGAATATGTGTCTGTGAATGTGTATGTATTTGTATATGTTTGCAAATGTAAAAGATGTTTCCAAGGAGCATACTTAGAAACCTAATCTTGTTTCAGTCACACGAAGTTTAACTGTATCTACTTAAATTTTTTCTAAAACCTTATATTTGGGAAAACCATGTTTTAAAAAAGATTAAAAATATAAAAGGAGCTCAGCAAGCAGTAAAAATCCTTTAAATCACAAAAATCTTTTAAATTTACTTTTCTAGTAATTAGGGATATGCATTTTCAAGCTACAAATAACCTCTCAATTTAATTTTGCCAAATATATTCATACTTCCATTTGACTAAACATTTTCCCCCTCTACAAGATAGCTTTCCACAAATATCCACATTTTCCATTTGGATTTCTTTCCTTTTTATTTTTCTTTTTTCTGGATCACCTTCTGGAAGAATTACTAATAAGCAGAAAAATTGGCAGAATTTAATAAACAAACGAAACAGCTAGATAATCCATAAATTATACCATAAGCTTTAGAATCTATAACTGAACTGAATCTAGTTCAGGAATGGTTTGGCCTAAACTATTCTTTCCTTTCTATAGTCTGAATATTTATGTATGCTTTCATAGACATACAGGCCAAATCAGTAGGCAGGATTATCTTTATCCACTATATTTTGTCATTGTATTAGTGATTGAAATTCTTGCTGATTTCATAGAATTTTAAAATAACTTATGCATTTCCTGAAGATTCCAGAAGGTTGTGAAAACTATTGAAATGCTACTTTCTATGCACACAGAAATACTGATGAGTTTAGGTGGCATCTGCTTTGAATTCAAATTTCCAGACATGGGTAGAATGGAAAACTTAAAATTATATTTTCCTACCTTCAGAAATTAAATATTAAAGTGACATTGTGACTCTCTCATAAGTAATATGCAGACTGTATTGCATTTTCAACTTCAGATGCTCTGCACTCCACACTCTTTCTTAAACTTGGCAACATGACTGCTCCTTATCCCTCAGTGAGTTTTCCCCTTCCAGTTGCAGGCTATTACTTTCTCTGTCAGAAAATCTAACCCTTGGTTCAGTTTGCTATAACTCATGAATGGGCAACATATTTTCTGGAATTTGTGAGAAGAAAATACTAGGTATGTATTTAGTTAGGATTTGCGTTTGCAATACAAACATAGTACTCAGACTTGAGCAAAATCAATCTTCTCTGGATGATTTGTCCAGTGGCACTAGAATTCCTCAACACTCAGTTATAGGCCATCTATTTCACTCATGTCATATTTTTTTCATATCACAGATGGTATAATCCATTTTCCACAGATTTAGAAGTTTTCTGTAACTTGACAATCTCTTATTATTACCATGTCAGATGTCAGTCATTTGTCCTAAGCCTTTATGTACTTGTATATCCACTTGCTGTTCCATACATTCATTTATATGACACTCTGGCATGTCATAAAACTGAACTTACTTTTGTTTTCTTTTTCAATAATTGTTTTTTTTTATTCCCTTTTTTGGGGGGGGAGGGGATGTTATCCATAACAGAGTCTAGTATGTGTTTTCATTCTCACAGTTCTGGAAGCTAGAAGTTACATAAAGGCACTGGCAGATCTGGGTCTCGGGGTTAGTTCTCTTCTGCTTTGCAGATGGCTATCTTCTCCTGCTGTCCTTATATGGTGGAAAGAGAAAACAAGCAAGCTTTCTCATATTTCTTCTTATAAAGACTCTATTCTCATAATCCTATAATCATGTTACCTCCACTAAGCTCCACATCTAAATATCACCCAAAGGATAATATGGTGGGTAATAGACAAAGATGCAGCCTAGAGCCTTTTGGAATTAAACAGATGTACTTCAGGTGATTATGCTAAATTAAATATATCAAAAGGTAAAAGAGAGATATTGGATGCTGCCACACATCTGTGGGTTATAACTAAAAAACTTACTGGTAAAGCACAGAAAATTCTTAGACTTTGTAAAAAGTACACTGGTTACCAAAAAGAGAAGGATGATGGAGGAGGGTACAGAGGAAGAGGAAGAGAAGGGTACATAGGAACGGGAGGTTTGGTGGAAGTTGAGTGACATGCATGTAATAAAATGTAACCCCAAAGTTATATAGACAAGTAAATGACTGACAGATTACTAAAACTAAGTAAATAAAATATATTTTTTTAAAATCTTGTTATCTGGCAGGTAAGTTTAAGATTATTTCAAGCTAATCTAAATGGGTATATAATGTCTCAAACTTATTGCTATAAGCTTACTAGGAAAGCTTTTATTTTTCTTTATCATACAGAATAAGAAGGTTTTTAAGTTTGGAAAATGTAGACTATTTCAGCTTTCTCAAAGAGAAACAGACTGGTGAAAATGACATTAATAATACATAAATTCTGAATTAGTCATTTGCCCCCTAAGAGAAAGATCAGGTTAAAAAATATGAAATGAAAAATATGTCACATGCTTCCTTTAATATTTTGTTACTCAGAATTAAACCATATTTGGTCTTGATATGAGATTATCTGCCACACACACATACACACACACACTCCAAAAAGTTATGGGAATGTTTATGATTCACATAATGAGGATCCATGGGGAAAATAGAATGATTCCCAGACAGGTCCAAAAGTGGTTAGAGAGGGAAAATATTACTAATTTTGTGGTTATTAAGAGGTAGAGTTGGGGTGAGGAATATACATGTGTAGCTTTAACCAACTTGCCAACACTAAAGTATGCAAGCTCCATATTCTTGAAAATTTTTGCTTATAAGCAGAGCAGAAGGAAAGAAGGAGCGAAGCTGGATGATTCCACTTGTATGTGCAATGTAAAGAAACAAAATTAAAGGTGAGACAAAATTCAACCAATAACAAAGCCTAGAAACTTGACTGAAGAAATGAGACTACCAGAGTAGGAGAGGGAAACAGACATAGTGTGTAGGTACCCAAGGACTGTGGTGGGGTTCTATGGGTGCCTTGGTGGCAGATGTGGTGTGGTATCAAACATCAGAAGGGGTATGATCCTATACCTCTGAGTCATATAGAAAGTTGTAAACCAATGTCATCTCAACAAAAATAAGTTTAGTTCCTTAAGCACCACTTAAAAAAACTGTCAGTAAAACATCAAAACGAGAACTACATTCTCTATGAATCTACTCACAAGTAAATGATAAAGTCACATTACACATGCCTTTTTAGAATATTTGTTTTTGTTTTTTTTCCCTCTCTTCCAGAGCTGCGCTCTGTATTTATAGTGATTTTTTTTATCAAACCAGCTTATCTGTTAATTTCCTAACTTTGAGTATCAGGAAATTGAAGAGAATGCAGTTCAAATCTAACAGTTACCGAGGTCAACATTTGGTATTTTGTCTTAAGGATTATCAAAGGAAATGTTTTTCTTATCACATGTACTTAGCAGTAGGTAAAATTTTTTCTATCCTTAATTAGGATCTTTGTAATTCTTGGAAATTTTTGATAATAATGTGTATAATTTTTAAAATGCCTATTGTGTACAACATATTTGTTCACATGCCTGTGTTTAATCTTTACCAAATTTCTGTCTGTATATGAAAATGTTTGGTTCAGGGAAAAATGTCCCTGGAAAGCTGAAGCAATTTCATTATTTCACTAGCAAGAATTCTCTAAGCAGTATGGAAGTTTCTCAAAAGATTAAAAATAAATCTAGCTTACAACCCAACAATTCCACATCTAAGTATCTACCCGAAGAATACAAATATACTAACTCAAGGGAAATTTGCACTCTCATGTTCATTGTAGCTCTATTGAATAAAATAGTCAAACTATGAAACCAATGTAAGTGCCTGAAAACAGATGACTGGATCAAGAAAAATGTGGTATATCTACACTCAGCAAACAAAAAAAAGATAAACTCACAGCGTTTGTGGCAATATGGATGGAGTTGGAAGAAATTAACTACAAAGGTACAGTAAAAAAATCTTTTCTGCATGTCTATCTCAGTTTTTTTCTGTTTCGTTCTTTTATAAATTACAACAGGTTGACATTTTTTAAAGAAAACACATACAAATAGTATGTATATATATATATGTGTATATATATACACATATATATATATATCTTTTTCAACTTTGTGCTTTTTAGAATTTGGTTTTCCCTTTGGTATGCATAAACTCTTTGGGCACTAAAATTTTCCATCATCAAAACATACTTGATTCTTTTTAACACAAAGAGAATAATAAAAGTAGAAAACAAAAACACTATAAACATATCTGCATTTAATAGAGAAAAGGAGATGGAACCTTTAAAATGCTAAACATAAACAGAGTAACAATGAAAACTGGTAGATAACAGATAGTTACACTATTTCAAGATATTATCACAGTAAAATGTTACTGAAATCCTAAATCAAACAATGATTAGAAAAGTCATGAGAAAGATGCCATTACTTTCTTGATGAAAGCACATTCAAAAGAGTGATAGCTAAGAAACTCTTCAGTGGACAGATTATAAAATGTAAAGAGAGGGAGAATTAATAAGTGTAGACTATTTTTCTTTACCCACTACTTCATAAACACAGCATTCAGATAACATTTAGCACTGTCTTACACAACTCAGTCAGGAAACAACACTTGGGAGGCTAAAATCTCAGATATTTATACCTGAGACTTGTATTTAAATCAGGTAAAACTTATCCAAAGTCAAATTTTTCCTTAAAACTTCTCTTTAAAAACCCTCATATTTCTCATCTAAACATAAAGTTGAACGTGACTAGATGGCAAGATCTATAGTGATTCATAACCAGATCAACTGTAGTTCTCACATAAACTAAATTTCATCACAAAAATAATATTTTAACCTTTCCATAAGACTTTGCAACTTATTCATTTAGATACTTGCTTGTTTTTATTGTTAATGACATCCTGATGTTTAGATCAGGAATCTCCATGTTATGTCCAGACCTTCTGGAGGCGTTGAAGACCACTGCAAAGATAAACTGTTGTCTTTCATTTTTACTGCCTTTTGTCACTAGTCACAGCTTTTGAAATTAGACGTGAAAATCCAGCACTTTTTTCACGGCCTACAATGTACTTGCTGTTGAGCACTATAAACACTAATTATTTTAATAAAGTTATTATTTGTTGAGCATTGCTAAGAAAGTTATTTTATATTTATTTCATAACAAGTTTCTGATAGAGTATGAATTTACCCAATTTAAATAAAACATTTTTTAAAGAATTAAATGTATCCACATACTTTAATGAAGCAGATGATTTAATTAAATTAATCCCATTCCCATATTTTCTGCCTTCCAATATTTATTTTACTTTAACTCCCAGTCAGAAATCTTCCTCTGGCAATTTACATGTATTTACTGTTAGATGAAATTATTGATTTTTGGTAGCTTTATCACATTCCTTTATTTCAGTGCTACAGTAATTTTATTTATGATGAAAATAACCTAAACATTACTATAAAATTGTAAACAGTGTTTAATAATACAGAATGAAAGAATATGCATATATCAATTATGGTATATACTTTTTGCTAGTATGGATAATGTTTTAACTAATAATACTATTAATTTGAAAATGTAAGGCTGATCAAGTATTACTTAAATCAGATAAATCAGATGAAAAAGGTAATAATTACAGTACTATTAGCATTGTTTAACAATTGGCAAGAAAATTATTTAATAAACTGCCATACTGGGAGTTTTGTTTTGGTCTATCTTTAAATAATAATATCTGTTCATTGATATTATTTAATCAATCATAACAATGAAAATTCAGTGCAAGTGTAGATCAATATAAATGTATTTGACATAAGCTTATTAATGGAAACTGATCTTTCATTGTAGTTGCAGTTTTGTTCCTGCTATAAAACCACTTTTTCTTTCAGTTTTGGGAATGCAGGCCTAGAAATTGACTTCGATATAGATATAAGACAAGAGATTGTGACTTTTTCTGGAGATGGCAGAGACTGCTCCAACCTCCTTTAAAGACTAGACATTTATAAATGAACAGATTTTTGTTTGACTCCCATCTGTAATACCTTTTCAAACACTGTTTTCTATTAAGTATAGCAATTATATATAATTATATATATATTAAAATACTCTTAAGTTTATGAAAAACTATAGATGAGTATCAATATCAAATATTTTCTTTTTTAGATTAGCATTGCATTACTGAAAAATTAGAATATTTATTAGGCTTAATGAAATGTACTGATTAAATTGAGAAATCATTTAAAAAGGATCTATGACTAAAGTTTAATTTTTTATGCTTACTTTACGTATTTGTCTTTGTATCTATCTATATAATCTATTTCCAAATATTTTATATTCTAATTGTTTTTAAAATACCATTACTTTTTAAACTTATAAACAGTGATTAAGAGAATGACTGAAATTTATTAACTATAATGTCTCTTTTTCTCGATTATTTTATTTCTAATAATATTTTCTCTTGAATTTCAATACAATACAGATATTGTCTGAATGTATATTTTATCTCTATAATTGCTGATACTTAGAGTTCTTTTTTATCTCCTTCATTACATTTGGTAGAATTGCCAATACTACATTACCTCTCATCAGACTTCAGGAAATTATTTCATTGTTGTCTTAAAGGGAACTGTTGTAGTATTTCACTAATAAAGGTTGTTTATATCTATGTTTTCAGGAAATATGCTTTATTAATATATTGATTGTCTTCTATTTCAACTTTGCAAAGAGCTTTTGTTAATTTTAGGAGCTGAATTTTATCAAATGTTTTTAAACAAGATTATCATATCCATTTAATTCTTTCAATCAACTAAGAATGTAGATTTTTTTCTAATGTTGATTCATCCTTGTATTTTTGGGATAAGTCATAATTGGTAATGATTAATTTTTAAAAACACATAAATATTCCATAATTGCAAATTTCCACATATTTTATCATTTGCTATTTTTTTGATATGGGAATTTTCCTAGTCCTGTAAATGATGCAACATTTTTAATATTCTGAATAGTTTGAAAAATGTAGATATTGTTTGCTCTTGATGGTTTTCTGGACTCAGAAGTGAACAAGCAAGAATTGAAAGATTTTTAGAGCAATCCTTAATTATTTTTAAATTCTCTAAAGCTTATTGTCTGTTCTATTGGAGTTACCCTTTATTGTGCTATTTTATAGTTTTTGTCTACTCAGAATATATTCAAAGAACTCTTAATTATACACACAAAAATATCCCTATGAGTCTCATTTATTTATCAGGATTTACTAATTCAGGTAATCTTAATGACTTGATTAAAATATATATAGTAGAAGTTTGTGCTGAAATTAGATTTTATATTCCCATTCTTTTAAACAATCACTTGTTCAGTCCAGTAATATTTTGTGAGAATAATACTATTAAAAAAGTCATTGGTTAGCTTCCATTCATTACTATATTTAGTACTGCCAAGCAAGCCACTCAACCTTTGTGAATTTATGCCTTTGTATCTTATGGTTAGGTGTATTTTAGAAAGTTAGAATAGTACTGACTATTTCTAATGTAAAATATTACTTCAAAATACACACAATTTACAATATAATGAGAAAAATCTTCTAAATAATAATCTAGTTTCCTACGATATAAGCATTTGTCAGAGAAACATGCTACATTTATGATCAAAGCTGAAAAAATATTTATAAGCCTTGACTTACAGTTTGTGACCTTAACTAAATGTAAATTACTTTAAAATGGTCATATGTTTCATGGTTAACTCAAAATTTACTAATTTTTGAATTGCATTTATATATTTACTCACAAATGTATGTGAATAAAGATGTATTTATGGTAACAAGTTATTAGATGCATTTACAATAGATTCATCATTTATAGTTTAATACGTTTAGGTAAAGTAATAGAGAAGGATTTTTCAAAGTAGTATAAGATTAGACACAATGTCATACTGAGATAATCTCAGATGATTACAACCTTCAACATTCTTTATATGTTTTTCACTGTTTTACTATAATCTAAAGAATAAATATTCTAATTTATACAACTATGCAAATGCCTATAAAATACTAGCTTTGAAGAAAATCATACAACATGGAAATTTATGTAGCCTTTCCTAAAGAAAATAATATTACATAAAACATAGGCAAATTTGCATGGTTTGCTCTTTAAATCCATCCACGAGCTAATAAAAAGCAGTTCAATTTATAGTAAATACATACAGGAAAGTTCAACATTCATTTTAAGATTTTGTTCTAGAAGAATTTATTAACTTGTCATAAAATATTTACACTTGCATGACTTGTAGAACTTCATTATGTATGTGTGTACACATAGATGCTACACAGTTAATTTTAAGACTTACTTGAAAATACAAAGGAATTTATAATGCTACTTCCAAGAAAGTTCTACTGTTAAGCATTTTCACATCTTCTATTCTATTCAGTGTTTATTTTCATCCATCTTGATCAGTGGCCTTCTCTGAACCTAATTAATATCAGAAAGTCAATCTAATGACTTACCAGAAGTTAGAGACCAGTTCTTCAAGAATGTTTTAAAAATAGACATCTCTCTCACACCATGTACAAAAATTAATTCAAAATGGATAAAAGACTTAGATATCAGACCTGAAACCATAACATACATACAGGAAAACATAGGCAAAACCCTCCATGAAGTACAATTCAGAAATCCCTTTCTGGAATCATCTGCAGAAGGCAAAAAATTGAAGGAAAACATAAACAGATGGGACTTCATCAAACTAAAAAGCTTCTGCACGGCAAAAGAGACAACAGAAAAAGCGAAAAGAAGCCCAACCAAATGGGAAAAGCCCAACCAAATAGGAAAAAGGGATTAATAACACTGATCTACAAGGAACTCACACAACTAAACAAAAACAAAACAAGATGCCCAATCAAAAAGTGGGGAGAAGAACTAAAAGGACATTTCTCCAAAGAGGAAATACAAATGGCCAACAGACACATGAAAAATTGCTCAATATCACTAGCAATCAGAGAAAGGCAAATCAAAACCACAATGAGATACCACCTTACACCAGTAAGAATGGCCCACATCAAAAAAACAGGCAACAACAAGTGCTGGCGTGGATGTGGAGAGAAAGGAACACTCTTACACTGCTGGTGGGAATGTAAACTCGTCCAGCCATTATGGAAAGCAGTATGAGGACCCTCAAACTAATGAAAATGGAATTACCATTTGACCCATCAGTCGCACTTCTGGGAATCTACCCAAAGGAGACCTCATTGTGGGTACAAAAGGACACCTGTGCTCGGATGTTTATTGCAGCGCTATTTATAATTGCAAGGACATGGAAACAACCCAAATGCCCCAGAACAGATGACTGGATGAAAAAGATGTGGTTCAAATACACAG
>PVHY01000574.1:107946-215997 GCA_004024945.1 Uropsilus gracilis
GGATGTACCTAGAAGAAATCATTCTAGCAGAAACGAGCCAGATAGAAAGGGACAGAAACCAAATGGTTTCACTAATATATGGTCAACCAAATGAAACTGCACAAGGGGAGAATGGGGACCAGCTGGAGCGGGTGGGAAGGGGAGGCGGTGGGTGACCCCCAGGGACTGAAATGATGTGAAATATATATAAATTAAAAAAATATTTAAAAAAATAAAATAAAAATAGTGTTTGTATGGAAAATTTGTGGTTTATATTATGATAGTATTTATTTTAACATATCTAGGAAGTGCAAATATGTTCCTTTTTTACCATTCTTGGAACTTACAGGATAAATAGGTACAGTACATGGCATTAAAGTACAGTACAGTTCTTCACATTAAAGGAATTACATTCATATTAAAATGATAGTTTTGAAGACTTGACAAAGATGCTTGGAACCATGATTCTGGGAGGTGAAAATTACATTAAAAAATTAATAGGTTACCTGATTACCTGACTGATAGGGAAAAAATTAAATCACTCTTATAGGACAATACATGAAGATAGGTAGGTAGACAGGTAGGAAGACAAACGGGTAAACAGGTAGATAGAATGATACATATACATACATACATACATACATACATACATATATACTGAGGAAAGGAGAGTAAAAGAAAAAGAAAAAGAATGTTTCTTTTCTGAAAGACTGAAAGAGACATTATAGAGTGGAAGCATTGCATCAGTATCAAGAAGTCCAGTGAAAATCCCTCAAGTAATCTCCCAGGAAGAATATTCAGGAGAAATTCCATTATTCTTCAGATGTCTTCTGGAGTTACACATTTCAGAAATAAATGGTTTTAAGCTCCACTCTTCTAAGAGGACAAGTACCTGGCTGGCCTTGTAGTGACTTACTCCTAACCTGGACCAGAATCACACTCCACCCTCCATGGGCAAAGTGTTCTATTGTCTCTCCTCAGATATCAGCTGAGAAAAGAAAAGTCTTTAATGGTTATTGGATTAGATTTTATTACAGAAGAATTTCATGTTTCTCCAACTTAAAATACATTTTGAACCCCATGTCTTTATCAGGAAATCATGTATATACAGTAAAAGCAGGACAGATATGCATAGGCCAAAACTACAATTAATCTTCACCTCTCATGTGTAATAGAGATGTACCAAACTATGTAAGGGCTTTTTGATTTGTCAATTTTTTGAAGCCACCCTGGCCCAGGATAGTGAGGTAATATTTGGGCAGTGTGTACTCTCCTAAAGAAGCCATAGTTATTTTTGTCAGACCTAAAAAGTAATTACAGTATTATAGTTCTCCAGTGCAACAAGTCTATGTAAGTCTAAAATTTTCACCTTTGCTGCTTATCCTAATAGTGCATTAGTTTCCCATTACTTTTTTAAACACATTGCCATAAACTTAGCAATTTAAAATAATATAGATATTATTTTACAGTTTTGGAGTACAGAAGTCTGAAATGAATTTCACTGGGCTTAAATCCAGATAATAGCAAAGTTGTGTTTTCTTCTCCAGGTTCTGGAAGATAATCTGTTTCATTGTCTTTTCCAGATCTCCCCTTTTCCTAGGTTTATGGTCCTTTCTGACATCTCAGCAGTATAGTATCCTTAAATACCTCTCTGGCTTTAATGGTGTCCTCTCTTCCACACTTAATCAGTCCTTGAGATGATATTAGGTTTACCTGTATGATCCAGGATAATCTCTTTATCAGGAAGGTACCCAGTAGGCAACATTAATTCAATCTGTAATTTTTAATTCCCTTTGTTGTGTAATAGAGGACAGCCACAGATTTGAGTGGGTAAGACATCACTGGAAGGGGCCCAATATTCTCCCTCCACATCGTGTTATAGTACCTTGTCATATTATTACATTATTAACAAATTCAGAGTCAACCAAGGTAGTGTTAAGTTCAACTGCTATAAGATTATAAGAACTATATATGAAAGAACACACTGGGCTGTGAGTTGATGTTATAAATTTCTACTTATCACTTTGTCCTTAAAGATATGCATTCTTTCACAAAGTTACCTTGATATCTGTGAACCTATATTTCCAAATATGGATAAGGTAATCTTTAACCCACATAAGTCCTATATAAAGAACTGATTTTTTAAAAGATTTTTTTCTCCTATTTATTTATTATTTATTTATATATATTTCGCATCATTTCAGTCCCTGGGGGTCACCCACCACCTCCCCTCTGCCTGCTCAAGCTGGTCCTCTCTCTCTGATATTTATTGGAAAGAAAATCAAGTCAAAATAGAGGTTTACAAAAACAAGACTAGTAGATAGTAGCAGATTTTGAGGATTAGCAGACTCCAGAGCCAGTTTTCTGACTCTTATTAGAAGAAATCAGAAGAAAACAATCTAAAACTTTGTATTGTTCTGTCATTTTTTGATGCATGCAGGGAGAGCTGGATAAGCAACACTTGGTGACTATATCATTTACAAGCTCCAGAGACTTTTTAATTAATGCCAGAGAAGTGCTTGGAAATTGTCTTTTAAACCCTGAGAAAGGCAATGCATATTATGTGAGAGGAAGAAGTTAGAAACAAAGCTTCATGGAATTGTCTCTAGTTTAGGTAAATAGGGTTAAAAGTCAAGTATTCAGACAAGTTCTGGATAGTTGAGAACTTTTATTGTGAATTTTATGCTTAATTAAATTTTGACACAAGGGGGAATTTCATCAAATTGCTGCTGTGTACATTTACCACTAACTCTACTCCGTTGATTTTGAAGGAACAGAGCTCCCAAGCTGTTTGTCAAGTTCCTTGGATGGGAGCAGGAACCCAAGCAGGTCTAGGATGATAGCAGTTTTAGGTTTGGAACTTTGATGTCTGAATTCTGTAACCAGCAACTTCTCAGGAATTTTCAAGCAATTGAAGTGAATGTGTATGCAAAGTTGGGGGTAAAGGGGGAAAACTTAGAATTTTTATGGAAACTTTTATCAAGCCTTGAAAAACGTGTCACCAAAATTAATCATAACGTGATATAAGGTTAAGCTCAATGTAATCTCAATATATGATTCTTGTACTATATTTTAGATATTTCTACAATTTTCTGGATTAAGGAATAAACATTAGGGAATGTTATTAAACTAACTAGACTTAGAAATTGATGAAAATAGCATACATAAGCATATCTATGTATACATCTATTCAATTAATATTTATCCTCTTTAGCCCACATAATTAATACATGATTGAAAACAAACATTCATTTGGCTTCCAATACCATAGATATTTAATTAAGTTTATTCTGAGGAAATTATAAATTTATAAATTTGTAGAAATCATATTAGGGACATATAAAAAATCAGGAGGTTTTGTTGTTAGTGACAGTAGAGATCCAATATTTCTACTTATGATTCAGCGATTCTACTTCTACATATCAACTAAATAGATGAACACTTGCCATTTGTGATAACATGGGTAGAACTGGTGGGATTACACTAAACAATATAGGTCAGAAGAAGAAAACAAACACTGGATGATCTCACTCAAATGTGAAAATAAAGAAACAAAACAAAGGAAAAGATAAAACTAGACAAAACACAAACAAGAAATCTGACTGCAGAAATGAGATTATCTGAAGGGGGATAGTGAGCATGGGGTGTAAAAGATGAAGGAGGTTTAATGGAGTTTAAAGGAGGATTACAGGTACTTTGATAGTTGGCATGGCATGGTAACATAAATTTAAAGAGGTGTGAACCTATACCCTTAAATCACATGCAGTGTTGTAAACCAATGTTACCTCAATTAAAAATTAAAGAAAAAAGGTTTTTCTCTATGTGAGAGGGATTAGTACAACCCAAAAAGAGCATATTCAAAGTAAGGAGATATTTCAAATAGTAAGCTATTTGGAAAGCAGTGAAGAGACTTGAAAAGACTATCAGGCTAGTCAGAAGTTGAAATCAGGGTTCAGGTTCTTTTCAAGGATTAATTCTGAGATCTAGAGACAAAGTCATGCCCTCAAATATATTCTCTGAACACAACTGTATTGCAATGACTAGGTCTGTAAAAATATTCTATTATGTTTTCTAATGTCCAAAGGGTATAATAATGTTAGAGAGAGAGGAAAAAATAAAAAGGTAGGTTCATATTTATTTCCTTCATCTTTTAAAAGCATTTTACAAAATAAATTATTTTCCAGTATTTTACAAACTGCATCATACATCTTTAAGGAAATGAACAGAGCATAAGAGATAAAAATAACATTTGTACACACCAGAACAGACTAATAAAAAAAACCATCCTGAATTCCCTGACAAGGAAACCACCTTAGGCAAGAAATAGTACAGTATGATAGAAAAATGAAAAAAAGAGACGACTCAGATGGCTCTCCCACAGGGATGATTTATGACATGATTTATAGACAGAACTGTTTAAGTCCTACTGAATGTATGTTCAGTCACGGCAACAATGAGATACATGATGATCTCACTAATGCTCATTCAAGACTATGCATATATATATATATTTAAAATAAAACTCATACCTCTCTAAATCAGCATTTTTTAAATGCTGATAAAGACATGGTTCACTTTAATTAGTTTCTCTTATGCTTAGAATTTATTTATTGTGTACCCTGAGAATCACCATCATTTATCTGATAGCATATGGCTAGCAGATAACTCAGCAGTTCCCCCAGTAATACACAGGATTTAATTAATAAGGATTAAAGATAGGTTTTTCTATTTGCCATATAAGCAAACTTTCTCTTAATGGCTGTTTACCCCTAATCTAGGCCTTATTTAAAAACAGGGCACTCATTGGTTATTGATGCCTAAATTAGCATTCTATGCTGAAAATTGTTACTAAACATATCTTTAAACATGTCTTCTAAAAAGTATATATAATATATGACTTCTAAAAAGTATATATAATATACTATATTTATATAGACCTTGTTATTGGCTCTCATAGCTATGATGATTGAGCTTAAAGTTCACTATCACTTCTGACTGAAAATATACCCATAATACTACTTTCCTAAGTGAAAGCACATTTGCTGTATATGTTCTACCCAAATGGAGACTATTAAAGTGAAAATTATAGAAAAATTACCAGTAAGTTGAAAATGAGCAAGTATGGAGTATACTAGTAGATACAATTTCATATGACTGTAGATTCTGATATAGTCTTTCAATCAAAACTAAGAAAGAAAATTCTTCCTTTAATACAAACTTTTACTCTTTAAATTAGTAATACAGACAATGTTATTTCATTTTCATAATGTGAATACTGGACACTTCCTTTGGCACATTTCCAAAATATTAATCGATTGACTCTATGAGACTCACAGATGGTATATAGTTATGTCATAAGTAAATGTGAGTAAAGTTTGTTTTATATATATATATATTATGTATATATAACTGGGTTGGTTTTGATTAATAGATATTAAAGCTAGGGAATGGAATGGAATGTAAGGGAATCACATGTTATGAACAGAAAGGTATGGTTTTTCTCAAATATGTAATAGGATAATACAGAAATGGATGGAAAGTTCAAAATACCAATTTGCTTCTGTTCAAAAACAGAGGAGATGAGATACAATGACAAAGAGGTTTGCTGAAAAAGAATGAGCAAAGAAAGAAATATTTTTGGGAGGGTAAATAATGCCTTAGGACACCGAGTTTGAAAAAGCAAATTGGACTAAGAGGTGCCTTGGCCATCTGTTAGGCTGTCAGAATGAGACATGATTCAATAAAAATTTTATACTCAAATGAAAATCATTGGTTTTATGTAGCACTGTTAGTACATTATATGCATTACATATAAACTAATCATCAAACACAATCTAGCATTTTATTGAGGGAGAGAACACATGGAGATTCCGTGTTTTTTTTTTTTTTTTTTTCCTGAATTGTTGATAGAAATGTGAGTAGGCTGTTAGCAAAATACATGGAGTGGTCAGACATCTGCTTATACACTGTGGATATATTAATTTTGTTTATCTAACTAATTGCTATGAGATTTATCTGGATTTTCACAGAGCTTTTAGCTTTCCCTTTTACAAATTTCATGGTAGTAAGCAGAAACTGAAGCCAGGACTCCAATATAGGTATTATTAAAATTTAGGCGCTGATGCCATTAGCTGTGTCTGAAAAACACAGAGGTAAAAGAGGCCTAAACAGGAAGGGTACTTTTACTTTGTTGTTTATCCCAGGTGGTGAAGAGGAAATGTATCAGCTAGAGGGTGCGTGCGTAGAGGGAAATTCCAGCCTTGGCTTTTAGAGAGAGAAAAAAAGAGATAAAAAGGAAAGGAGCAGAAACTGAGAGAGAGACTTTTGGGTAGAGGAGAGACAAGAATAGCAGGAGAGTAAAGAGTAGTCTGAGTGACCAGGCTGGGCAGAAGCCTCCTGGAAGAGTGAGCTAGTGGTAGAAAGGAGCCATGGTGATGGGTAGAAAAGTGGCTGGTGTGGAGAGAGTGGCATTGCAGCAAGGTGGCATAGTGAACTGGTACCTGGAGATGGCCAGGGATTTGGAAAGCTGATTTGTGCATCACCAATTGTGGAGTAAATTTGAAGCACCTTGGAGAAGTTAAGCAGCTCAGAACATGGAGAAATAAGAAGCAAAGAGAAGACACCCAAGAAAGATGGAACTTTGCAAAGTAACTATCTCAGGTTTGGAGGGGCAAAGAGGCACCATCATGGACATATGTCTTTGGGACCTTTGAGATTGAAAATGGTGACTGGGATAAGATAACTGGCCACTGTGGCATTAAGGACATTTTGTTTTCCCTGTTGATTCCTGTGTTAAACTCTGTAGTTAAACTGAAATTGAGTGGCAATTGCTGTGGGTATGAACCTGAGGGGATCTGGGTAGCAGAAACCACATTTTATTTTATTTTTCTATTTTTTTCTACTAAAATTTTTGCAAAAATTTGAGAAAGAAAGAAAACTGTCAAACATATTCTATGAAGGAAACATCACACTAAATAAGGACAGCACCAAGAAAGAAAACTATAGACCAATTTCCCTAATGAACATGGATGCAAAATTTTTAAACAAAATTCTGGCAAATCAAATTCAATGATGCATAAAAAGCATTATTCACCATGACCAAGTGGGATTTATCCCAGGGGCATAAGGATGTGGTTTAACATCCAGAATTCAATTAACATAATACACCACATCAACAAAAAGAAAAACAAAAACCACATGATCGTATCAATAAATGCAGAGAAAGCATTCAACAAAGTCCAGTATCCATTCATGGTAAAAGCCCTTGAAAAATTGGGGATTAAAGAAACATATCTCAACATAATAAAAGCCATCTATGAGAAACCTATAGCAAACATCATCCTAAATGGGAAAAAAACTAAAATTACTCCAATTAAGATCTGGACCAGGCAAGGATGCCCATTCTCCCCACTACTTTTTAGCATTGTACTGGAAGTTCTAGCTAGGGCAATAAGGCAAGAGAATGAAATAAAAGGGATACAAATAAGAAAAGGGGAATTGAAGCTATCATTATATGCTGATGACATGATTCTCTTTTAGATAACCCCCAAAAATCCACAGAAAAACTACTTGAAATAATAAACCAGTTCAGTAAGGTAGCCAGATACAAAATCAACACACAGAAATCAGTAGATTTCCTATACACAAAAAGGCAAACAGAAGAAGAAATAAAAAAAAATACCATTTACCATCATACCAAAAATAAATAAATAAATAAACAAACAAACAAACAAACAAATAAATAAATAAATAAATACCTGGGAATAAACTTAACAAAACATGTTAAAGAACCATACAAAGAAAACTTTAAAACACTGCTAAAAAACATAGAAGACAGAGAAGGACATGGAAAGACATTTTCTGTTCATGGATTGGAAGAATTAGCATTATCAAAATGGCCATCCTACCAAAAGCAATCTACAGATACAATGCAATCCCTATAAAAATCCCAATGATATTCTTTAAGGAGATATAAAAAAAATTACAGAAATTCATATGGAATAACAAAAGATGTCAAATATCAAAAAGCCTCCTGGCCAGAAAAAAAGAGAACAGAGGTATTACAATTCCAAAGCTCAAAGTATACTACAAAACCGTAATAATTAAAACAGCTTGGTACTAGAACAAAAACAGACAATCAAACCAATGGAACAGAATTGAGTGCCCAGAAATAAAACCACACATACATAGTCAACTAATCTTTGACAATGGAGTGAAACATTTACATTGGAACAAAGATAGACTCTTCAATAAATAGTGCTGGGAAAATTGGACTAAGACATGCAAAAAAAAATGGACCAAGACTACTCCCTCAAACCATGTACAGAAACCACATTTTAAATGTGATTTGTTGGCAGTTGAGGCTTCTGCCCCCTTTTGCACCCGATTTCAGCAATGTGGGTACTGAAATCTGCAGGCATAAGAATTAAAATGTTATTACAAATGTGATAAAAAATTAAAAGCTCCTTTATTTTCAGTGACTAAAGAAAAATATGAATGAACAAATAAGAACAGGCAATGTCAGGCGTGAAAAGTCTAAAAGATATTGTTATATTAGGAATGTCTATTATATCCCTAAGTTACCACTAAAATTAAAATAATACAATCAGATATACCTAATTTAAAATTCAGAGGTTATCATACTAGGTAAGTAAGCAATAGCTAATGATATACTTTCTACAAAAAAATTATATAAAAAGAAACAAATAGTTTTACAGTAAAAGTCTGAGAAAATATACTGGACAAATAATATACCGGAGAGCTGGTAGGACTATATTAGTATTAGAAAAAGCAGATACTTAAGAGTTATTACAAGAGCAATTCTAGATGGAGTAATTCATCATAAAGTATTACAATATTAATTTTTATAACAGCTTCAAAATTCATAAAACACACATTTACAATTCTGAAGAGATAGACAACTTAAAGAGACATTTTAACTTATTTGTCACAGTAATATTAACAGCGTTCTTTCAATAAAATGTCCAATATAATCACTAAGGATAATAAAATTCTGAATACTACCATATATGTTCAAGGATATTTAGAAAATATTACAGTCAAGTCAATGATGGGCATTACATATTCTTTCAAATATATACAGAACATTCATAAAGACAGGTCAATGACAATAAGTGCCTCAGTTTTCTGTATGCAATAAAATATATAAATCAATGAAGAAAATTAAATATTTATGCTATTAAATAATTAATTATCAAGGGACTATACTCAAACAAATATATCACAAGGAAAAAACTCAAGGGAAAATACTCAGAACACAAGGGTAAATAAAATCACAAGGGAAAATACTTAAAAAGTTGATAAAATACAGTTTATCAATATTTATGACAAAGTTTTACAGTCTTTCAAATGAGTGAGTGAATGTACATACATCCTTTAAGAACTTACATCTTAAAAAGAGGACCATCTAAAATTAGTTATTTCATTTCCCACATTAGGAAGCTAGGAAATTACAAATTAAAACCAACATAATTAGATTAGAAATAAAGATCATAGTAGAAATCAATATAAGAAACAAGTCATAGCCAACTTTAACGTGGTCAAAATTAATTCTTTAAGAAATACCAATAATATATCTAAGAGCCTAACAAAAATAATAAAGATAAAAAGAAAATGCCAGTAATGAAATATAGGGCATGATTACAAATTTTCTTTTTCATCATTACAAATGTTAAAGGCTGAAAATGGGTATTTTTACCAGCCTCTACCCCCCCACCCCCATGCAGTAAGATAACTGGATACATGAAATGTTCTTTGGTCAAGTTAACTAACTAAATAATTGACCAAACTAACTCAAGGAGAAAAAAGAAATGATTTTTAATAAAGAAAACTTCAGGTCTACATAGTTTCACTGGTAAATTCTATCAAAAAGTTGAAGCAAAAATGATATCATTCTTACACTTCAAGAAATTCAAGGTGAAGTGATTGTTTGCTTGTCTTTAATTTTAAGAAAACAGCATGATTATGATAGCACAAAAGTCACAGATATTACTGATGGCAAAATATGGACACCTTTATTTTATGACGTTAGTCATAAATTCAAGTTCTAATCTCTTAAGATATAATAATATATATTGACCATCTGAAATTTATCCTATGAGTGCAAGTTTTACTTATTAGCATTTGAAAATTAATCAATGCAACTTAATGCATTAGTGGAATAAAAAATAAGCTATACCCATTCATAATTAAGAAAAAATACCCTGGGCAAACTAAGAATGAAATGCCTCAGCTAATACATGATATCTATAAACATTCATACAATTGAAAGATTAACCACTAAGATTGGACAATGCACATTTTTACTATCTCAGCAACATTATTTTGGAGATTCTAGTTATAAAATAAAATGATAAATGATATATATAAAAAGAAAAAAATTGTATTCCTTTTTTGCAGATAACATATTTGTCTCAAGGAAAAATTCTAAAGATTTAAGCACAAAATTGTGTCATCTCTTAACTATAAGATATAATATGTGGATTTAATAATATTTGGGAATACAAATAGAGAATACAAGGTTAACATAGGGACTTGTGTTTTCCTTTTTTTATTTACAACTTCCTCTATTAGGTAAATGCAAAATTTTCTCATGGCATATATTTTAAAAACTTTTATATTTTGAAATATTTTTTTTAAAATTTAACTAATTTCTTTTTAATTTGGGTGCTATTTGTCTATACATGAGGTATTACTGACATGGCACATGTTGTGGCTTTAAAAAACACAATTATTCCATTTAATGTATGAAACATATTTATATTTACTTTTACCTGTTAGGTTCTACAGTTTATTAATATCTGTGCTTTCCTTGCAAACAATACAAGTACCTTTACTTGTTCTTATCTGGCTTTGTCAGCCTCTATGCAGATTTATTGTTTTAAATTGTACTAATATTTTAAACATTTTACTAAATATAGTGTCCATATATAAGGGTTTATATAAGCTAAGTGCTTGATGATTTTTCATAAAGCAGTTGTGCAACAAGCTCTTGAAGAAACTAAGCTTTATAATCCCCAAAAGTATTGTTTAAAAGGTCCCCATCTAGTAACAACTGCCTGCATCTCTTTCTTAATGTCTAGTAATTTATGTGAGTTTTGGCCGTTTTTATTACTTATTTTTATATGAATGTGATGTCATGTGCCCATCTGTATTTGGTTTCTTTGTTTGAAAATTAAATTTGTGAGATTTATCCATTTTACTGCACAAGTCATTTATTCCACAACTCATTCTCATTGATACATATAGTTCTACTAAGTTATATTTTATGGCTGTCTATCCATTCTAATATAAAGAGACATTTGGCTTACTTTTTCCCAGTTTGCAACTTTTATGAGTATAACCTTTATGGAAATTCTGTTTTTTTAATTTTGTTTTATTTTATATCACTGTCTACCCCTGCCTGGGTTCTCCACCACCTTGTCACTGGGGAATCATGGTCTTAGTCTTTTGTGCCCCTCTGACTCCTAATTTCTCTCCCTCCTCTTCTCATGATTCAATTTTGCTCCATGATTCAATTTTGCTGAGAGTTAGTTTTAAATATTTCTTGTCTTTTTGATTGTTTTTCTTTTGTCCCTCATATAAGTGAGACCATTCAGTATTTATTTCTCTTTTTCTTTCTGACTTATTCCTGCTAGCATGATTCCTTCTAGCTTCATCCATGTTGCTGTGAATGACATAAGCTTAACATTTTTGATTGATGAATAATATTCCATTGTTTACATATACCACAGCTTTTTGTACCATTCATCTATTTTGGGTTTTCTTATATGTCTCCTTTTTTTGCATGAGATCATGTGGTGGCCTAGTGAACACTCCTGCATGACTGATCAGTCCCCGCTGAGAAAACTTGCCTACTAGAAATGACACACCATTCGGAGGGAGATTCTTTCCAACTGTGTTTATTGATAGTCACCTTGGTCAAGCCACTTCCTATTCTCTGCTCCCAACTCCTATCTCCTTGTCCTTGAATATCTCCTTAATTATTCTGGGAACTGCACCCAGAGAAATAACAAACTAGCTATCTAATTACGAACTAGTATATGAAGATAACATATCTTAGTTTTCATTCTTCCTCTGAATTCTATAACTATAAAAAGATACTGTCTTACAATAAACTTTTCTGCATGCCTGATTTGTATTTTACACATGAAGTCATTTTCCTTTAAGATGTTGGGCAGGGAAATAAGAGTGCCCGTGTCCCTCCATCTGGTCTATCCTGCATAATACGTGCTCAGGCCCAGGTTCACTAGAAACCCACATTGATTATAGATACCAATTTCTCTGAGAATAAAGTCAGTTATGAGTCACTGGATCTGAATATATGCATTAATTCAAGTTTGGTAGATAACGACAATTTTCCAGTGTGGTACTAATAACGATCTGGCAGTTGTATGAGAACTGTGATTACTGCAAATTCTTGCCAACTTTCGGTAGTTTCCACTTAACCACTCTTGTTGGTTCATATATTTTTAATTTTTTTTTTTTTTTGAGACTAGGTCTCACTATTTTTGCCCATGGAACTGCAGGCTCACGTTGCCTGGGGTACCACAGACTGAAGCAATTCCCAGCCTCAGCTTCCCAGGTAGCTGGGATTACAGCTGTGCACCACCATGCCCATCTATTTTTTGGGACTAGGTCTCCCTGTGTTGCCCCAAGCAGGTCTCGAACCGCGATCCCTAGCCCCAGCCACTTCATAGGCTGAAGCTTACAGACATGCGCCACCGTGCCTGGCCATATGTTTTTAATGTTTTGGTCATTGCGTATTTAAAAAAAACAATAAATTTAATAAGAGTACTTGCTCACAACTATCTCCTACATGTATTAGCTTTTGGGTTAATTTAGATTTAGTTGGCTATGGTTGCCACATCAAAATATCATTGATGGGGTGACTGAAACAACTGATACTATTTTCTCACAGTTTTGGAGGCTAGAATTTCAATTTAAAGGTGCTCTCAGGATTGCCGAATGAGGTGGACTCTTCCAGGCTCAGTTCCCTTTTCTCTGAGTCCTGGCTCGCCCTCATTTCTGTTTGCCCACATGTATCAGTCTCTGGTGTCTAATTTTTCACTTAAAGACACTAGTGTCCTTGAATTAGGATCCTGCCTTTAATGCTCACTTAACCTGAACTACCCCTCTGAGAGTCCTTTACCAAATATAAGACTTTTGCATGAATTCTGAAGAGGGGGGCACAATTCAGTCCACAACAATTTCCTTTGCTAAAGTACTTCTAAGGAAGACTTCAACAATATTTGTCTTGTGCTTAAATTTTATTTTACCATTTCATTTATGCAAGTTTTTAACTTGATGAAAAATCTTAAATTTTAAGACTTTGCAACAACTTTTCCATCATCTTCTTGCGCATGGAGTGCTGTTAATATCTGCTTTCCTGATTTTCCTTTAGACACAGAAATCCATGCTCTCCTCCTACTCTGATCAATTTTTTATTTAATTTTAAATCATCATACCTGATTTACTCAGCATAAGAATTCAATAGTAAACAAGATACTGACTAGGTTTTTAAGGAGATTATATTCCTATTCCTGTGAGGAAAACAGAAAACAAGGAAATAAAGAAATCAGTATCAGAGCAACAAAAACATTGATAAAAATAAAGCCTGATGAAAATAGCCATGTATATAATAGAGAAAATCTCATCTTGGGAAAATTTTGTGCTTTTAAGATTTGATAACTTTCCCTCCCTTTTTCAATGTTTTAAAATAATTCTGCATTAATATTTTCAAGATTTTAAATTTGGAAGTTTTATATGCGGTTACATGTTGATAAAATATCAGGTGCATGGAGCACATGAATGAAGAGAATCATGTTTGTGCCTAATATGAGCTCTATGTTAGGAGAAATATAAAGAAAGCAGTAGAGATATAATTTCTCAGTAAATTATGTACCATATAATGGTGGACAGTATCTTAGTGACTCAAAGCAAAATGTGACATTGTAAACATATTTTTGAATAAGGAACATACATTAGCGTTTCTCCTCCATAGAACCAAGAATGCAAACATTAGTTTAAAATATTTTAGTGTTTCAGATTATAGAAACATTAGTCATTAAATCATTAATTGCTCAAATTTAAGTAGAGCTAGTCCTAAAATCTCTGAGAAAGTGGAATGTTTTGTATGGTAAAGGCAAGTATTGTATAGCAAAATAATCACCTGCTTTAGATTCAAACACTTTATTAACTGTATTGGCATAAGTTACTCATAAATTTTCTCACCTATAAACTAAGAGTGATAGTTTACATCTACACTAGTGTATTGCTGTAATAAGTGGGACAAAACATAAGGTATCTAAGATGGAAATACTACAGATTACACACCTAAGAATCAGCACATTTATCCTTGCATATCTATCCCATAGCACAGAGCAAGCAAAGATTTTAGAAAATAAATGGATCATTCATTAAGAAGGAAGCCCCACCTGTTGATAGCTGTTGTTCTTAAAATCTAGCTAGGGGTGGCATAATATCCACAAATAAGTGGAAGAGAGTGTCAGATTATAAAGAACACTGCTCTTTAATGAGAGAAACTGGAGTCTGAATATTTTTGGAACACTTGATTAGGTTGAGATGAATTTTATAAAGACATGAATTTAACTGATTCAGAGATTCCTAATAGAGGATATGCCTCATTAAGAATTTACTTTATAAATTAGAGAAATTGAATCAAACCAAATAGTCATTTATCAGTAGATTGGAAAATAATATATTCTTATGACACTCTTCTAACTCTACTCCTATCCACTTTTAGGATAAGATATGATTGCTTCTCCAATCTTTGGCTCTCTTGCCTACCTATATTGATTTAATAAGTCCCTACCACAAATTTCAGACTAAACCCACGGTGTAATTAAGAAGATTTCATAATTGGCAGTATTTACTCCAAAAGGAACACTTATCAAAGCATATGTTCTTAAACAGCACCTATCAGCCTCCTCGTTTTTATTAAAGTTTGGACTATTCACATTTGCTTACTTCTGGCAATATTTTAGTGTTAGAGATACAGCAGTGTTTTAAACTGACAGATTTTAACAGTGGATTAAGAAACTAACAGACCAAAGGAAAGAGAAAGTGGCAAAAAGGAAGAATCAGGACCAGAAGACAAGTAACAATTCAAAATTAACCTGACATTGATATATTTAAAGAAACAGATGAATAGACATAACACTCATAAGTACAAATGTTTTGTGTTTGAAAAACAAACTTTCAAAAAGCCAGAGACAGAATCAAAACTGCATTTGTAGAAGTTGAATTTTTGCAAGAACAATCATTCACTAATCAACATGAGAAATAATGATCAATCTTCTAGAACAGTAATGACTTCACCAAAGATGGTGAGTAGAGTAAGTTACATCTTTGTATTTGAGTTTATTCTTTGAAGAGTTCAATTTGAATCAAAATCTACCTCTATATATTTTTTTTATATCTTTCTTGTCCTCTGATTCTGTACCTTGCATTTAAGACCAACTATCTTTGTGGTCTTCAGCATGCATGGTTCTTATTTTATTTACTCTTGGATGTTCAATATCCTGTACTTTTTTCAGTATTATTTTAAAATACTTCTATATTTAAACTAGATTCTAAATTGACCCACCAGAAAAAATAATTCCTGGGGATTATAATAGAATATATGCCCTACATTTTTATAGTCATTTGAAAAATACTGAACTAACAATAAGTGACACTGTGTACGCCATATTTTATAATACATTTTTCATCTTCACTTTAAGCAAAATTCAAGAAAAAGAAAATATACATTTACTTCTAAATAACATTTCATGTATTTTACTGGTAATACTATATTTTCTAAAGGCTATGAAATACATAGGAAATACACCTCTCCTACTAATAGAAAAGTAATTATTTCATTTGTGTTTTCCTCCATAGCCTTTCTTAACATTACTCCAGAAAAACAAGACATATACTCCTGGAAGAATAGCTGCAAAATCATATCTTATCCATATTTTTAAATAGGTTTTCTTAAAGGCAACAACATTGGTCTAAAACACTGTATGATTCAGAATTACAGCATCATATATTTTCACAGATATATTCATATTTTACCACCACTTCAAATATTTAGCAGTAAAATTATTGTTGGAAATTATTTACATCAAGGAAGTAAATATAGGATTGATATTAGTTATATTTGTCAAGTGTTGAAGTAAAAATCATAGTGAAGTTATCTGGATACGTTTTCTTATTGACAATAGCATGTACAAAACTTTAATTGAAAGAACATGTTATTTCTAATGCTATTGACTAGTGATGTTATTTTTTATGGATAACATTCCAATGAACCAAATGCTAGTTATTAGTCAATTCTTGATTCTAAAATCATAAATCTAAACACAGGTTATTCTATTGAGAATCTTGAGTATCTTGTTTTCATACTTTTTGCTCCCCCACCTCCCAGTTTCTCCAAAATCTCACTGACTAACATATCTACAGAAAGTCATGGGAACTTCTATTCAAATTGTCAATATTTTTATAAAAACTGAGATTCAAACATTATGATTATTTTAAGTATGAGAAAATCAATTAATTCGGTTACTCAAAAAATTAGGTCAGCTTTTGTTTCAGGTACTTTGGACTTGCTATTTATTAATACGACTCCTCATTCACGTTTCTACACAAATACCAACTTCATCTCTAATACCGCACATGTCCCTCAAAAGTTTGCATTACCTATCTTTGTTTTTTCCTTAGAAATTATCAATAATTAAATGATATGTAACCTATGTATTTGTCTGCTTATGTAACCCAACAAAAAAGTAGATTTGCGAGGACAGAGAAAGTTTAACTGTTTATCCACTTCTACATACCCAGTACTTAAAGCAGTGGCTTTCAAGTATCAAATTATCAAATTATTTGATTTATAAAATAATTAATGTATATAAAATAATTAATTTTGGAACATTTTAAATAACACTTGCATTCTTAGTAAGGAAAATTTGAACTCAATGAAGTCTTTACAAGCTTGAAAAGGTAATTTTAGTTAAATTTTTTATCTTCTTAAATGTTATTAATAAGCATTTTTTAAAAACTTTAAATGTCAAGATTCTATGGGGTTGTACATGGTCATACTGTTAGAAAGATGACAAAATGTATAAGTACCTCATTCATTCAAAAGAAATAATTAACATCACAGATAGGTTCAGTTCTGGAAAGTAGTGTCATGAATTCAATTTAGATAGCAACTTGTTAGCATTGTATCTTGATAACTTGCAATTTGTTTTAAGTCATGGAAGAGTGAATCTTGGAGTGGGCTTTTATATCCAGCTTTGAACAGCCCACTCTTTTTTTTTTCCCAAAATGATTTATAAATAATAAATTTGTGTGTCAAGATCTTTAAAAGAGTTGATTTGTTTTTCTCCTATTCCAATTCACAAGTTTGCACCTATTACAATTCACATGTTTTCAAATACCCATTTTCAAGTGATCATTTGAGTTTGTAAATATGTAGTATCTATGTATTAATTTTGGTTTCACTTAGTTGAAAATATGTTATAAAGAACAAAATCAAGCTTGCTTTGCCTTAGGTACAGTTAATGTTAAGTCCAAGTTAGAAAATTTTATATTAAAGCTCAGAATGGTATACATTTAAACACATGATTAATGTAACATGGCATCATTGGGGCTATCTCTAATTGTTTTAGATTGCCAATTGTTCTGTTTTTGACATAAAATATTTTATCATTAATTCCATAGGACACAGACTTAATCCTAGTAAACTACTGAGACCCAATTGAATTATCTGTAAGGTCATAAAAAATCAGATACCATTTTCATGAGATCAAAATAAAAGGTCAAATACTATTCAGAAGGAATTGCTATATTTTACAAAGGGGAGAGAGTTTGCTATGTTAAAATTTATTCACAGCACTGAATATTTTCTTTATGATATTTCAGAAAAGCATAAAACCTGTGCATTTAAATTCTTTTGGATTGTCTTAAAATCCAACACCTGCTACCCTGTGAGTGAGCTTTATGTTTACAGTCACATTTTTTTATAAAGCCAGTTTTACCTCTTTTGTTTAAAATGTGGTGATATAACATAGGTTAATCACATTTTCATTGAGTAATTGTCCTTTGGTATTATCGATTGTTATAAAAAGAGACATTCTTACTTAGAGCTGGAGAATTTATAAAAATGCATGATCTTCAATTGTTTACTACAGCTTTACCAAACTTCAAAATTTTACACTAGACATGAAATACAAAGGCTAGCTTTGATCTAATTAAATATATGTTTTTCTTCTAGTTTTCTAGGAAAAAATAGTCTTACACTATGGTAATTCAGGAAAAAAACTCCAAGAAATTTACTTCTCTTATGAACTCACTTGCGTTTTATGATATTTCACTGGCACTGGAATTTTGAAGTGTCAAAATGCAATTTTGATATTTAGAGATCATTTATTACTGCCGCTTACTTGGTCTTGCACAGTGTTAGTGAGCATGTAATCTAAATGATAAGCATTCAGTAAATACTTAAGAATGAATGACTAGAATTTGAAATATTTTATAATTGAAACATCAAAAGCTCAGCATGTATTTACTGCTCCCATTTGTATACTTTGCTATTCTGGTGATCTACCTTTCATGTATATAACACAGATAAATGTTTCTTCACTCTCAATATGTCTTGACATATCACCCTTTCAAAAAGAAATTTTATGGGTATTAACTCTGAAACTCACAGTTACTACTCAAGAATTACTCACATTAAACAGTTCATCCATAGGGACAAAGTTTAGGGCAAGAGGCTTCTCTCATTTCTTCTCACTTCACACTTCCATTTGGCCTACAAATAGGATGTCGTCTTGTCATCCATGACTGGCATTATTCCACTTCTTGTGTCTTATGGTTATCACCATTTTGGTCATTTCTTCCCTAATAAATAATCTATTTCTATTCTGTTCCACAAGCTTCTCAGCTCTTCATACAAATCCAACTGGTTCTGAGTAGGTAACATTTTATTGTCAGCTCCAGCTCCATGGCAAGAGCACTCTCAGTCGATAAATCTAGTCTCTCAGAAAATAAATCAGTTGAAAAAATGTTGAAAATAGCTATGGATGTATCTGTGGATTTATTTTCCAAATAGTTTCCAGAGTAATTTAGTTTCTAAGTCCAGGAAATTGAGAGTGTGTTCATAAACTCAAGACTGTCCACTCTGATTTGGCAAGGAAGGCTGAAGTCTATAGCTTTATATTCAGATAAATTTGTCATCCAAGTTGTAAAAACATTTTAAAAATTCCATCCCTATTTCTTAAATAACCAAACACTGTCCATTATGACTGAACTTAGTCTTGTGATTTTACACTATAGATTAATTATCACCAGTGTCTTTTACTGACAATGCTTTTACATGAGCACTATTATAAACCATTGTAAAAGGATTTTTATCGAGAGGATATTTAAAATTTGTATTATCAGTAAGGGTTTGGATTTTAATTTTTGTATTTTTAAAAATTACTTTTTTTTCTTATATCAAAAACACTAAAGGAAATCTGCACTCCCATGTTTATTGCAGGACTATTTACAACAGCCAAGATATGGTAACAATCCAAAAGCCCCAAAACAGATGAAGAGTTTGGATTTTTAGATATCGTCTTCTAGCATATGAAAAATGATTTTGCATAAAGCTGATATCATGTTCTATAAACATATGTACTTATCTCAGATTAGGTTTAGTTGTTACTCACTTAGAATGGCAATAATGATAATGGAAACCTTTCAAATTTCCTCTTTACTAATAGAAGTTGCCCTTAATTTTACATTTTTGAAAGTACACATTTCACTGTGAACGGTGAAACTACTTTTACTTTTTAATTTTTGGAAATCTGCAGAGGACATGTCTCACTCAGATTTCACATCAATGTATTTTGACAGAAAATCATTTCAGAGGCTGTAATTCTATCAGCTAAGAACTGAGAAGCCCAAACTCAACACATTTAGTAATCACCTTTGATCTATATTCACATTTGGTTACATGCATTTTTCCATGTGAATTTTACTGTTGACTGGGTTGTTGATTTGTCCTATCAAGAGTGTAATGCTACTGTTAAACAATTTAAACTAAATGTGAAGATGGCAAGTTTGGAAGTTTGACATTTTCAGAAGTAATTACATGATTACATGGGAGAATTCCACATTGTTTTGCTGCTCTCTATTTATAACACTGCCAAATGCATTATTCTCAAAAGCATAAAGTTGCTAAGACTATAAGAAAACTAAGCTTTGTTGTTTTGTTTCATTTTCATTATTTTAAATGAAAATTCTATGTGACTTATTTTGCATATATTTTCATTTTGATGTACAAAAATATGTACAATAAAAGTACATTTTGAAATTAATTTTTAAAATTTCACCTTAAGGAGTCATTAATAACTTTGAATTTGGTTAAGATATAACACAATCTAAGGTATTACATGGAAAGGCTTGGAACTTTACAATTTGTGCCACATTGGACAATTTTCTTCCTAATTTGTGCTTAGATTTCTTCTTGTTTCAAGATTCTTTTTACTGAATTGATAGTATTGCTTATTTATTTTACTTGAGCATTTATCAAAACAGTCATTTTGTTTCACATACACAACTCTGACCACTGTTTGATGACTGCCTGTAACCCCCAGCGCCACACGTAAATCACCTCTATAACCATCCATTTATTGATTAAATTCCTTTTGTTTCTTAGATATTTCTCTCTGAACTCTGTGTCAATAAACATTTTTATGTGAGGCACGTCTGTCCCAATTAAATTGAATTGTAGAAGTGAATTTTTTTATCGAGGGATCTGGGCATTTTAATGAAATTTATATATCTCTTTCCAAAAAAGCAATATAGTTCTAAAATATATTTATAAAAATAAAATGTATATTTAGTATAACCCTCTAACATACTCGCAAAATATAAGCTTGTATATCCTTATCAGTGGCACCAGAAATTGAAATCATTCCTTTTTATTTTTTAATTTGATGGATATAAAATGATTACTAATCATGATTTGATTTGCATTTTCCTGATGACTTAGGAAATTCATGATCTTTTCATATATTGTATAACCTTTGAATTTACTTTTCTATGAATCATTTACTTATAGTCTTTGCCCATTTCTTTTGCACAATATTTCTCTTGTTTATCAATTCATAGTCAATCTTTGCTTTATACAGATATATTGAAACTATGAATCTTCTCAATTTGAATCATTTCAAAATTAATACATAGAAGTCTTGAAATGTGTTATTTATCTTATCTTCTAATTAAAGTGTTAATCATAGAATACACATATTTAAAATAATTATTAAGCATTATATGTGTTTTAATTTTCTTGTCTTCTAATTCTCTTGTCATACTGATTTTTAAAAAAGTCTGTAGTATAAAGACCTTTCTCTGTATATTCTTTAGATCAGATCTATTGACAAGTCCTTTCAGCTTTCTTTCACCTGGGAATGATTTTATTTTACCTGAAGCAAATTTTCCTGGATATAGAATACTGGGCACACAGTTCTATCCTTTCAGCACTTAAAAAAATTGCCACCTGTTATGGTCTCCATGAATTTCGATGTGAAATATGCTGAATTCTCATGGGTATTGTATACTTTCTCTCTGCTGGCTTACCATAATATTTTTAAGTTTTTAAGTTTCAGAAGACTGATCAAAATTATGTAGCTATAGTTATCTGGTGTTATGTTTTCTGTCTGCTCAAATTGAATGGTTAAATTTGTGTTTTGCTTTTCATCAAATTAGAGAATATTTTACATATTTTTTTTTCAAATATATTTTTTTCCACAATTCATTCTCTTCTTTTTCTGGGATGCCAATGAACACTTTTTTATTAGACCTTTTATTATTCTCTCACAAATTCCTGAGTCTCAATTTTTTCCCCCAATATATTTTCTCTATGTTGTTTGGTCTGCTAAACTTCTATTGCTCTATCTTCAAGTTCATTGATTATTTCTACGGCTATTTATATTTTGTTATTAAGTCAGCACAGTTCTTAAAAATTCTAATGACTGCACTTTTCAATTCTAATATTTTGATTTAATTTTTGTGTTATTTCTTTTATGAGATTTCTGATATTTTAAATTCATTCAAGAGCATTTATAATGAACATTGTAGCATTTTTAGTATAGTATTTAATGACAACAGCTTTGAAATACTTGTCAGATAATTTCAATATCTGCAGCTTACTGTTAATATTGTCTTTTCTTATTCAAATTGAGGATTTTTGTATGATGATCTTTTTGATGATGACTTTGACTAGAAGATAGTATCCAGGTATGCAATCAAATGATAATCTATATGCTGCTATTTATATGTTTTGTAATGCAATCTATTGACTTTAAGGAAGATTATTTTAGATAATGTAGGTAGGACATAGTCAATCAGTTGAAAGTTCTTAACAGTGTAATTGATGCTTCCCAGTAAGAAAAACAAAATCTCCTTAGGAAAGCAAATTCATATCCAATACCCCCAGCCTCTTCTTCATGATAGTCTTTTCTTTGAATTTTAGACTGAAAAGCCACCTCTGTAATCAGGCAAATCATTTTCTTGCAATAAATCCTTAATATAAAACTCCTAAAGATGCTTCTTTCCATTTTAAATATTAACTGATATAAATGACTTTTAGCTCACATATAATTTTGCACTGACTATTAACATATTACATTTTAAGCTAAAAGACAGTTGTTTTTTTTTAAATAAATCTGACTTAGTAAGCAGGTGATTTGTTAATTTTAGAATGCATTTCCTGGCTCATTTCTGTTGATTATAGTTCAAATATCAGTGGGCTGCCACTCAATACTACAGGGAATGGAAGTTAAAGTATCACAGGATTGTCTGGGGAGAGGCAAGAGAAAATAAATGACAATGCAAGGAAAATGTCAGTAATTAAGGATAAAGGAAAAGATAACTATAAATTAATATATTGCATTTTTCTTGAGATTTTAAAATTATTTGCCACTAAAATCAAAAATAGTTATAAAACATTTTAATCTGACACTCAATATATATAGAGATAATAGTCCAGATAACTATATCATAAAAATGGGAAGGTAAAGGAATATAACTGGTATTAGAATTACACTTGGAGTTATAATCTACAATCTCATACTTCATTGTGTGAAATTGAAACTTACAGATGATTAAGTCTTATTTATACTCTAAAAACTGGAAGTAACTAAGATTTAATTTGATACATTAAATACATGATTATGTAATAGTGTTCCATACTATTATGTGATTTAAAAAAACGAGTTATTGATGCAGATAATAGTATGAATGGATTTTAGACACATTTTGCTAAAAGAAAATTGTCATACCCAAAAGTTACATGCTGTATTCCATTCTGGAAAAAGTAAAACTATTGAGATGGAAACTCGCTCAATGTTCTTTTGTCTTTTATTTGGAAAAAGCAAAGGACTTAGTGAAAAAGAAATATGCAGGGGAAATGTGGCAGCTAATGTAACTCTTTTGCATGATACTAGGATTTTGTCACTATCTGTAGAATTTTCTACCACAAAGAAGAAAATTTAATGTAAGAGAAGTTAAAAATCAATGACCATGTATAAGAATCTCAGAATGGAATACTGAATGTCACAAATGCATAATAGGTACTACAAATGGTGATATCTTTGTAGAAATAAGCATAACAGCACTCGGATTTTGGTTTATTAGTACCCATTCTCTCAGAAAAGGAACCAGATATGCGTACAGAAATGGTATGCCTGCAGCAGAGAAAATGCATGATGGGCTAGAGCACTGGAAGTTAATAGGCACAATTACAGTATCATATAGAATAGATACACTACCCTAAAAATTCCTTATGCTCCATCTATTCTGTCCTCCTTCCCCAAAACCTTGCCAACCAATGACCTTAATTACCTATTTTCACTTTTGCCTTTTACAAAGTCATACAGTCAAAATCTTATTCAATGAAGTCTATCAGTTAGCTCCTTTTACTTTGTAATGTGCATTTATGTCTCCTACATATCTTTTTGTGGTTTATTAACATTTAAGTTCTGATGTCTTTTTGGTCTGATTGCACCATTGTTTATCTATTAATTCATATATTGAAAAACATCTTGATTGTATCCAAGTATTGGCAATTAGGAATACTAATATCCATGTGTACATAAATGTGTGGGCGTATTATTCAAATTTGGGTAAAAACCAAGGAATGTGGTTCCCAGAACTCATGCTGTGTGTGTTCATTATTGTAAGATTTGTAAATATTTTCCAAAGTGGATATAACACTTTATATCCCATGAACAATTAATGCAAATTCCTATAGTTCTGTATTTTTCCAGCATCTGGGGTTTACAGTAATTTTCACTTAGTCAATATAATATTTAGTGGTATCTCATTATTTTGGGTTGCAATTCCCTGATGACATATGATGCTGAGAACCTTTTCCTATACATTTGTTATATCTATATCTATATAGATATACATCTCTTATTAAAAACTGTTTCTTAATTGTATTATTTTTTATTGAGGTGATGTTGGTTTACAGCACTATATATAACTTAGGGGCATAGGTTCACACTTCTTTGTATGTACATTACCACACCATATCCACAAACAATGTACCTATAATTCTCTACCACAGTCCAGTGGGTCCCCTCTCCCTTTTTTCTGCTACCTCCAATATGATCCCTCTGCTGGCTTTGTAGATACAGTCAGATCGCTTAAGGTTTATTTTGGTTTAGTTTATTTTGATGCTATATTTTCATATTCCAAACATGAATGTGATCATTTGGTGTTTGTCTTTCTCCTTCTGATTTATTTTGCTTAGCATAATCCCCTCCATTTCCATATATGTTGTTGCCAATGGCAAAGTTTCATCCTTTTATATACCTATTTGGCATTTCATTGTGTATATACACCATACTTTCTTAATCTATTCATTTGTTGTTAGACACTTAGTTTGCTTTCATAACTTTGCTGTTGAAAATAGTGCTGAAATGAACATAGAATTGCATATTTATTTTCAATTTAGAGTTTTTTCATTCCTCAGGTAGATACATAGGACTGGGGTTGGTTGTGTAATATAAGAGATCTATTTTTAATATTTTGAGAAATAGTCACACTATTTTCCATAGGGTGAAATGCCTATGTCTCTCTAAAGTCCATCAATATTGTATAAGGGTTCCTTTTTACTCACATCTTCACCAATATATGTTTCTAGTTTTTTTGATATGATTCATTCTTACAGGTGTATGGCAATATTTCATTATGATTTTGATTTTATTTTGATAGAGGGTGCTACCCCTCCCCACTGTCTCCTGTTTAAGACTGCAGATTTCAAGGAAGATATGCCAAAATGTGAGAATGGTCTTATTTGGAATTTCACTTCAGGGAGATGCAGGGGGGTGGAAGAATTAAAATGGTCCAGGTGCGATACCTGGAAGGTGGGAAATCAGGATATATAAAGGGTGTGGAAACAAAGAGAGAGATTCCAAAATGGAGAGCCAATAGAGAGAGATTCAATGGGGGAGAGATTGGAAGTGGCCATTTTGTAGGATAAAGATGTGAGCCATGTGGACTTAGCCATGTGGCCACCTGGGGCCTGCAGTCCTTGGCTGACCTGGACTGGCAGCATGTGTGCTAAATGCAGTTAATAAGTTTGCAGATTTGAACTCCATGTTGGAGTTTGTTTTGCTGAGTGTGACTTGTGTCTGAAAGAGGATGTGCAAATGTCAGGCCTGAAAAAAAAGAAAGTGAACTTTGCTGGTTCTGGTAACATGAAATTCCTGCTACCTGAAGACAACAAGGAGAAGACAGCATGGAGGACAAGGAGGAACACACCAAAGGAACAGCCAAAGGAACATGTCTTCAAGCATCTGGAGATGAACTCTAACTGGCTGATTTTGGTGAGATGATCAGGACTGAGAGACTGAGGATTTTTGGGCAATCTGGGAAAGGACTTTGGACAGTGTTGAGAAAGGTTTTGTACAATGTTAATGTAATCGGAGTTTTACTTACATGTTTCTCTTGTAGTAATTAGGAAATCACTTTGTTAGAAATAAATTAGTCTGCACTGATAGTCTTGTTTTGACTTGGAATTTTGATTGAGAAGGCTGGGGATGGTGGAAAGAATGCACGGGAGTTTAAACTGCATTTTTAAGGTTTTTTTTTTTTAGATCTGAAAGAGGCAAAGAAAGCAGAGAGAAGCTGGTAGTTGATGTTTGCAGATCAATAGTAGGCAGGTACAGTGAAACTGCTAATGTGCAATTTGTAGCCTGCTTCCTACAGAGAGAAACAGGCATAGGTGTATCTAGCACAAGTTAAAGGCTATTGCTAATGTAAACTGCTAGTAGCCTGCTTCATAGAAAGAAGCTGGCAGATAGGTGTGTCCAGTTCAAGTTAAAAGTAATTGTTAATGTAAACTGTTTTGAGCCTGCTTCGTAGACAGCCTGCTTCGTAGAGAGCCTGTATGTGTTCCAAGTCAAAGTCAAATAGTATTTTTCTGGTCACCATATTTCAATTTCTTTATGTGTTGAACACTATCTGTCTATTGATCATTTATATATCTTCTTGGAAAAGAATTTTAGTGATGTTTGTTTCAGGCCTTTGAAGAGTGCTATTGATGTTTTCATCAAATCTGTACATTTCTTTGGATAGGGTCGTCATTTTGACAATGTTTGACAATGTTGACTCTTCATCATCAAGGGATATTTCTCCTTCACAATTTCCCATTTTCTTCCATTTCTTTCAACAATATCTTATCATTTTAGTTTTTTAACTCATATGTTAATTTCACCTGTAGGTATTTATTTATGATGGAAATTGTATCTTATTTGAATTATTTTTCTTCTAACTCATTGTTGTATATAGGAAAACAACTGATTTTTGTTTACTGCTATACCCTAACTGAAACAGGGTAAAAAGAAAATAAGACTTTTTGACTTAAACTTAACACACCTATGCTTGCTTTTTTCTAGGAAGCAGGCTACAAACAATTAGCATTTTCACTATTCACCTACTACTGGTATGCAAAATCAGCTACCAGCTTCTCTCAGCTCTTCTTAACTGTTCACCTATCATTGGCATGCAAAAATCAGCTACCAGCTTCTCTCAACTCTTCCCCTCTTTCAGACCTAAAAAGAAAAACTTAGAAACACAGTTCAAACTTTAAACTAGTTTGCCTCAATTTACCCTCTTTTAAACTTTGTGGGTTCTTTCCACCATCCCCAGCCTTCTCACCAAAATCCCAAGTCAAAGCAAGAGTCTCAGAATGCAGACTAATTTATTCCTAACAAAGTGATTTCCTAATTACTACAAAAAGAAACATGTAAGTAAAATTCCGATTACTTTAACATTGTACAAAACCTTTCTCAACACTGTCCAAAGTCCTTTCCCAGATTGCCCAAAAATCATCAGTCTCTCAGTCCTGATCATCTCACCAATGTCCAGTCAGTCAGAGTTCACCTCCATATGCTCAAAGACATCTTCCTTTGGCGTGCTCCTTTGGCGTGTTCCAGCTCCTCCACGCCGTCTTCTCCTTGTCCTTCTCCATGTAGTAGAATCTCCATGATACCGGAACCAGCAAAGTTCACTTTCTTTTTTTTCAGGCCTGACTTTTGCATGTCCTCTTCCAGACACAAGTCAAACTCAGCAAAAAAACTTCAACATGGATTTCAAATCTGCAACCTCCTTAACTTACTTTAACACCCATGCCTGCCAAAGGCTGCAGGCCCCAGACCTTGGCCACATGGCCACGCTCACAAGGCTCACATCATCATCCCACAAAATGGTACAAACTAAACCTGAATCTGAATATGAATTCCATCGAACTCCCTTTCTTTGTTTCAAAACTCTTTATATACCCTTATTCCCTGCCAAGAGAACTCCTGAGGTAACAAGCCTGACAAGGCCTGTATGTTAATTCCAAACTTACCCAGCTCTTGGTAACATTAACAATTCTAAAGCAAGAGACAATGGCACCCAGGGGGCTAGGCACCCCCTATCATAACAAGTCAACAATGTTAATAACGATGATTTACACTTCAAATCAATATAATTCACCAAATCAACAAAAGGAAAAGATGAAAGTCATATGATCACATCAATAGATGCAGGAGCGCATCTGATTAAGAAAACTTCAAAATATGTAGAGGGACATATTTCATATTTCAATATAATAAAGACTATCTAAGACAAAGCCACATAAAACAACATATTTAATGCTAAAAAACTGAAAGGGTTTCCTCGAAGATAAGGTATAAAACAAGGATGTCCACTTTCACCACAACTATTCAAAATAGTACTTTTAAGTCCTAGCTAGAGCCATTAGGCAAGAGAATTCATATCTAACATATCAGAAAAGACAGGTATGAAAGAGGACACCAACAGACACTTATATGCTGAAACATTATAAAGGATACTTATGCCTGCCCATTAATTAAATATATTAATGTGATGAATCACATGAAAAAGTTAAGTAAAGCAATTTCCAGTTCAATTTCTTATAGCATCTTGCATATTTCCATTGTTCAACAGTCATATATTTGCCATATTTCTTGAATTTCATCTCTTAATATTTGTAAATTAATAATGCTAACTCCTATCAGAGAACTAAACAGAAGTAATGAACAACACAGACTCCATTATGGAACTATCTGCTATTCAAAGCCATTATGGGTATCAGAAAATTAGTCCTACAATAGAGGCAAATTTTCCTCATCTCTCTAGGTCTGTTTCAATAAATTATTTTCCAGGTTTCTTTTTATTCCACATTTTTTAAAGTAAGTCATTCAAAACAGCATGTATGTGCAGTCATAAAAGTAGGTAAAATTAGAATACATACAAAAATATGAAAATGAAAGTAAAATACCTAATAATTCTAATAAACTTGAGGAACATGTTATAAAGGGGAAAATGATAGTGTACTGTTTTTACAAAAGACAAATTCATCAAATGAGAGACCTTACAAAAGTTATGTAAATATCAACTTCCTTATAATGTCAATGTGGAGCAAATGATATGGGTTTCACAGAAAATTGTGAACATATCTAGAAAAGCTGCAAAAAACAGATTGTCAGAGGCTAGTCTATCACTTACAACAGACATTTACTCAGAAATCAAAGTTTAACTTTTTAATTCAAATATAGACTTCAAATACAACTCAAAATTTAAATAGTTGTTTAAAATTGATAAGTTTACCAAAAGTTTATCTTGAAGAAAAACAAATGGTGCATTAGAAGATCGACTTCTAAATATGTTAACAACAGTTATTTAGAAGGGAAAACTCTGTTTATTCCTAACTATCTGTGATTATCTGCAAAAATGAAAGTATAAAATTACATGTAGTGAATTCCAAACATGGAAAACATATTTGTAGATGACAGTTCAACAACTCTGACATTGCTTGCATTTCATATTATTTTTAAAGTACACAATATTCAATGTTCCCAAGAGTGTGGCATTATAAATATTTCACAAGCAAACACAATAATAAGATGATGTGGTATGATTTTCAAAAGCACTATAAGAAAATAGTCTTCATATCCTGGTGTACTTGTAGGTCTATTTATTGCAGTAATCATAACAGGAATTCTCCTGGAAACAATTCTGGAAAGTTTCATTATTTTACTTTGTAAATAAATTCAACAGGATGAGAATTGTAATGTCATATCACTGTTCTGAGACTTTGTTATTAAAAATTACATTTATTTGTTATTAAGTGTGACTATATGTACGTAAACAATATAGGCTAGAAACAAAGAATACTATTAATTATAAACTTATACACTGAGAAAACAGATGTGAGCAGAGTTTATTCTAACTAGCATATGAGTGTAGTGCTACTATTATCTAAACAGTCATAAGGTCAGTTTGCTGAGACTGTGTTTATTAGGAACTTCTGTAATTTTTAAGCTTTTCTCCTTCTCTGCGACTGATTTTTTCACTGCCCCTGACAAACATTTTCTGTTTCTTGATGCTCTCTGATGTTAATATTCAATGCAAATATCAATGCCAATTCCAGATTAATGTTAATGCCAGTTCCAAGAGTACCAAAACTCTTTAATTCTTCAAATATCAAACAATTTCAGTAATAAAATCTTCACACTAAATTTTAAGCTTAATGGTTAAGTTTCAACTCAATCTCACTAAAACTAGAAGCTGATAACAATATCAGAACAATAATCTTCTTTGAAATCTGACCTTCTTAATATACATGGGCACTGAGGAGAGGGAAATAATATATCTATATCCACACACACGCGAATATACATACGCATTCATACACACACATACATGAGCACTTATAAATACAAACCACACTGTGAGCCTTTTCATTGACTGGGGTAGTTATTTTATCCTGATTTATCTTTCTAGTTTGCAAGGTGGTCTCTTATTATCTTATTATCTCTTAATATCTCTTAGTGAGAGATATTCTTCTCTCTCACTTTTCATAGACATCGATTATAATTTTACTTCTCATCTGATTTTTTTATATATTTATTATGTTTTTCTGAAGAAAGTCACCTCAAATTGTTCCAAAGTTTTAATTTTTTTGTGTCATTTGGAAGATGGTTCTTCTGTAGGATTCTCATATAAATTTAATCTGTAGTATCTCTTTTCCATTCAAATTATTTTTCCCCTTAAATTTGTCATTTGAACTGATAGGATAATTTTTCTCAGGAAAAAAAAACTTTTGGAGTCATTCCTGAGCACTTTTTCTCTCATAACCTGTAGTCAATCTACCATAGAATACTGATGACTCTATTTTCAAAACAGATCCATACACCAATGACTCTGGATTATTCCTTGAAATCACACAAATTTTGTTCCAGTGTCTGGATAGAGTGAATATGAGCTCAAAAGTACTTGTTGAAAGAGAGAATATATGAATAAATAAAAATGTTATTATCAATGTACACTAATCAGTTCACATACCTATAAGCAAGTATATGTAAAATCAATACCTATATTAACAATGTAATAATTCACTTTGCCTATAAGAAATAAAACTATTGTAGTCAACAACAATCAAATTAACAACCACCTTATTTTATGCTAAGAAAATATTGGCAATCTCTTCAGATAATCTACAATTATGGTTATAAAATAAAATATTTCCTTAACTCTTAAAGAAAAAATCTACTTTCATACTTGTGCACTCATCAAATTGGGAAATTGCCATTACAGAAGCACAGTTTATCACAGCTTCCCATAAGATTTTTTTATTAGGTGAAATAGAAGCCAACAGTGTTCTTTTTTACTTTGTGGCTTTGCATATAAAAAGTATGGACTTAAGCTTTTCTTAACATTTTTCTTATTTCTCAATATATTCTTTTGAGGTAACTTAACTTTTCTATTGTTTTTATATTATATTTAAAAATGAACTGATTTGAAAATGTTCTGTAAAAACATGTTGTTTTATCTACACATTTCCATATTTTTAACTTCCCTCTTAAAAAACATTGTGCCACAGCATACTCCCTTTGCCAGAGAAAGGATGCCTATAGAATGGCAGTGACCAAACAGCAAAGCTCCTAAAAGGAGACTTGGAGATCATCAGCTGATGGCTGTCCCCATGAAGGAGCAGCTCTACCAAAACAAAAGACTGGGAGTCAGGTCCCCAGAGCCAAAGACCTGAAACATAATGAGATGGAGCAGCAAGATGAGGCAGAAAATAACAGAAAGAGTAGCCACCAAGAACAAGAACCATGGATGGATACAAGCCAAAGACACTCGGAATGGCCAATGAAGATTAAAAAAAAGGACAAAAAAGACTAAAGGACTAAACATGGACAAACAAAAAGAAAGAAGGCAAAGAGCCCAGAGGGGGCGTGGTGGGGTGGGGTAATCCCACGGGGATCAACAATTATTCAATCATGCATTGTTCAAAATACAAAAAAAAACCCAAAAACATAAAAACAAAAAAATTATGCCTAAAACATGGAATAAAACAAGTAACATGCTAACTAAGTTAATATACATTGTACAATATGTGATTGACAACTCAGAATTATATATTTGTTGAATCCCAGATTATTTAATTCCATTTTTTCCATTTAAGATATTTCTATGTGGAAGCTGCTACTTTGTTTCTTTGAATTATAGTAAACACTTTTTTTGTCATATCACTATTCTAAGACTTTGCTCTTAAAAATTACCTTTATTTGTTATTTAGTGTGATTAGATGTATGTAAACAATATAGGCTAGAAACAAGGAATAAATATTATTAATTATAAACTTTTATTTTATTATTAATTATAAACTTTTTATTGATGTTTACTTACTCCTAGGGTCCCACCCCACGAGTTACATTTAGCCTAAAAGTAGTCTTTTTCACATTATGGTTTAGTTTATCAGATTCCCTTGATACTTTCTTGTATATGGAAGATACACTGGCCAAAAAGATTAATCAAGTAACTTATAGATAACTTCGCTTTTAGCTGTATGAGAGTACTGGCAGATGTTTACATGGGTGAAGTATTCATCTACTTTTGCATTTCTGCCAGCATCGAAAAATACATATGGAACCTAATATCTCTTTACACCATCAAGCCAGATGGCTTCTCATACATTCCTCAATTGATGTTCTGCGTCTTACTCTCTCCTTTTATTCTTTGCAAAGTGAAAATTTACCCCATATGTTCTAGTTGTTTAGGGAGTTAGACTTTTACTATATTTTCTCTCAAATTCTCTACTCTCAGTAAATTTCATCTAAATGTGTACAGTTTCCTGTACTTTCTAAATATTCTTGGCAGCTACAGCTTTATCAAGCAAATACAAAGTTAAAGGAAAACAGTATCAAATTTTGATTAGTAGTAAGTTTTAATGAACTTCATACAAATATGTATATAAATTAATCACAGAATATAAGAAAATTCTAATCTTTAGAATTAAAAATATGCTGGTATTGATTATAGGATTTGGGTGGTAAGGGAATTTAATCAACCAGGACATTGGAGAAGGGAAAAATCTAACTGGAGCAATTATCCCATGTCATTTTGTAATTAGAAGTCATTTAAATAAGCAAGTATAGAAATAGGCAATCAAAATAGTTTCATAAGTGCTATACACAGTAAAAATTAATGATTTAAATGGGAAGTGACTACCTTGTTTTTTTAATTATTTAAATTCAAATGACATGGGTTTATTCTATATCATCCAAATTTATTAATATTAAACTGTTTCATTAATAATGTCAAAGTACAACATATGTATGGTGACTATAATGCATAGAAATATTTCCTCACAAATGGATAAAAAATACCTACTAAGAAAGAAAAGAAAATGGTTGAAAAGGATAAAGTAGGAATAGGATAGCATAAGGTTAGATTCTATCCAAGTTAAAGAATACATAGTTTTCCTAAAAAGGATTATATGATTTTTTTTGTCAGTGAATCAATTTAATGACTTTGCTTTAAACAAAGACAAAAGGGTGAAAAAACCAATGACAAATAAACTTATAAAGAGAAATTCAATTATTTGACTAGACTATAATTTTGATAGGTTTAACAGGATTAAAAATGAACTAAGTAAAAATAGAAGTACTTATAATAAAAAATCATGAAAATGCATTTGAAATTTTAGAAAAAGAAAAATTTTTAGCATAATATACCTTACTAAATTTGATCCAAGAGAACACAGATACCTCAGATACCTAATAAATAGTTTGAATCATTAAGGAAAAAACTCACATGGGGAAAAATTAAGTAATTATTTTTTCAAAATAATTAAATCAGATTTTTACATTTAGATTCTTGATATTGTAAAACATCTACCAGAAAACACACAAAAAGGGAAAATGGCCAAATATGGTGTATGGGATTCTGTAATATAGGATTCTACGAGAAAAGCAAATTATGCAATAACCTCATTTCTAACACTGATGTAATGGTCATAGATAATTATTAGGAAAAAAGAATCCTTTATATGAAGCATCTTTACAAATAACACTATACAGAATTGCCAAGATACATGGAGGAAAGCGTGAATATTTTACATTCATGGATTGGAAGACAATAACATGAGAAATTTGGAAGATTCTATAGATGCAATAAAATTCCCATCAGAAACATGCAATATTATTTTGTGGAAACAGAGGATATGTTTTTAGAACCAGTGTGGAAATAGAAGGGAATTACATAGCCATGACACTTTAAAGATATATAAAAAACATTTTCAGAATATTTATACCAGCAAAAATTCATTAAAAAATATGCAGCAGTATGGAGGAGTATTTATGGTGCCTTGGTGGTGGGTGTGGTGTGGTATTATGCACTTGACAATGTGACAATGAACCTCCGCATAATACATGGTGTACTAAACCAAAGTTACCTCAATAAATAATAACAATTTCTGAAATGTGCGGCAATTAAGGACGTGTGTTAATGTATGAGGATAAAAAATGATCTCTGAAAGAAAACAGAATACAGAAAAAATCTTCATATTCAAGGAAACTGATTTAGGCATTAGAACACAATATGTCAGATATAGGTGCTTGTTTTGATAAATGGAGCAATTGAAGTAATGTTAATCATAACATCCTTCCTCACACCATAATTAAAATTTAGTTCCAAATGAATTTTGGATCTAATGAAGAATGCTCTAGACAATAAAATAGTAGAAATTTTTTTCTTTAATATAGGAAAATATTTTGTGATTTGGGCATGTAAAATGTTAGCCATTTATTATGAATTCATTATTGGAATGATCTATGAAAGCAAATAATTGAAAAATTGGACTTCATGAAAATTTTAAAACTGCTTTGTGTGAAACACATTGTAAAGAAAAGTATGTCTGGGAGGAAATATCCATAAAAGACGTAGAAAGAGAATTGTTACGCAAACCATACAGAGATCACTAAAATCTTAAAAATAGGAAAAATAACAAAAATTAGGCAAAATATCTGGTCACTAAAAATGATATATATGGCAATCAGCATATGAAAAGGTGCTAATTATGTCATTTGGTGTTGGCGGTGTAGGATACAAGAAATGAAACGACGAGGAGAGATGGCCCAGCCACAGCCGGGGGTCAAATGGAAGTATGAACCATGAGACAACTTTATTAACAAAAGGGAGAGGTATTTATAGGCACAGGTCCAAGGCCTGACAGGGCCTGGTGAAGGTCTGGCGAATTCCATGAAAGACATCCTGACAAACAATAGGCTTTTCTAAACAAGGTGTAGTTCTGAGGATGCGGAAGGTGGTCACTAATCCTGGGAGGATCTTCACATTGATAAGGAAAAACCAGGGTACCATTTGCTTACATCAAAGGGTCATCCAGATAGCTCTCCTGGGTTTTCCCAGGGGCCATTAACAGAGAGGTTTTCCTTTATCTCGTGGTAAGACTCTTTTGGAATGCAAATGGCTCACAGCAATTTGGGAATCACAAACTACAAAAATGAGATACTACAAAAACATTTGTTGGACTGACACAAATCCTAAATACTAGCAAAACCAAAAGCTGGTACTGATATGAAATAATAAAGAACTTTCATTCATTACTGGTGGGAATGAATGCAAAATAGCACTGTCACTCAGAAGAAAGTTTGACAGTTTCTTATACTTTCACCATATTATTCAACAATCACAGTTCTTGGTACCTACCCAAATAAAATTTTACCCAAATGTCTACTCAAAAAACCAGCATGGATTATAAGACAAAAAGATATGGAGGAAATATAAATTCATGCTACTAAATAAAAGAAGCCAATCTGAAAGTTTCCCATAGAATTCCGATAATATGATATGCTGGAACAGGTAATCCTATGAAGGTAGTGATAAGATCATTGGTTCTTATGAGGTGGGGGAAGAAATGAATAGGCAGAAAATAGAGGATTTTTTTACAGCAGTGAAATTATTCTGTATGACACTATAACGGTGAATACATGTCATATGTTTGGCAAAGGCTATATAAACTATAATGTAAAACATGTACCCTAATGTACCCTAATGTAGGTTTGTAGATTGTAACAAATATATGACCTTGGTGAGGAATGCTTTTGTTGGGAGAGACAATGGTATCTGAAAAAAAAAATACACATGAGAAATCTCTGTGCCTTCCAGTCAATTTTGTTTTGAATATATAAAACTGAAAAATGAAATGTCACCACCTGAGTCATTATTTCAAAAGATATTTTTAAAACCATTTTAGTGGTTTTAAAACCACTAAACTACCTGGGACTAGGCAGGTGCCTTTCTTTTTCTTTCTCCTTTTTCTAATAAATCTGTCTTTTTAAAACGTTTAAAAAAAACCAAACAAACACCCACCACCTTATTGAAGTATAATTAGCACATAAAACTTGCAAATAGCTAATGTATGGATTAAATCTGAGTAAGCAGTTAAGTGCATACCTATGAAATAATCACCACTATCAAGGACATAAACATAACCATCACCTTTCAAAGTTTTCCCTCAATTATTTTAATTACAGCTATTATTTTTAGTGAAAAAGTTTAACATAAGATCTACTGTTTTAGGAAAATTTAATTATTAAATATAAATATAGCATTCTTAACTATAAATGCCATGCTCTATGAGATCTCCAGAACTTAACCTGCATAACTGTATACCCTTTGACAATGTCCATATTTCTAACACTTCAACTCCTGACAACATCGATCTCTGCTCAGTCTGACATATGATATTTGTCTTCTAGTTCTCTCTGTTGTTTTTGTTTATTGAAAATCTTCAAGGAATTCATATAAAGGTTAGAATTACGTATTTCAATGTAGCTATTATTTGTATTTTTTAGAATCTATTTTTAAATATAACGTTCTTAGTATTTTAATTATTCGTAATTTATATAATTAACGTGTCTCTACCTAAAGTTTAGATTTAGCTTACTTTCTGGGTCCAAGACCTACATTCATGTAATGTCAACCTCTTTTTTATTTCCTTTCTTTTTTTAGAATCAAACACCACTTGCTATTTCTAAACATCCCTCTTTCTTTCTGTGCTCTCTACCCTCTTCTTGAATGATATGTTATCCTTTGGAAAAGAAATGCAGCACAGATGTCATCAAAATCTGGAATATTGGATAAACAATTTCTTGTCTTTGGAATAAAGTGCATCAACTTTATTAAATCTATGATTCTAACATTGAAACATAATGAAAAAAACTCACTAAAATGATTAAGTGAATTTTTATGATCCAGAACAATTATGGTGACTTTTTTTCATGATATGAGCAAGACTTTACAAAAAAGTTTTTGAACAAGTTTTGAAATGATAATTTTAAGTTTCCTAGATGTTTTGCACTATATGCATTAGTTTATAAAACCTAACTTTTGTCTCTACTTGTTTCTATACATAAAATAATTTAGTTCAATTACTTCTTTGTTAAAATTCTCCTTTGAGTGCCTTCCAAGGTCAGCTGATAGCAAGAAATGTCACAACCTGCTCATATCAGCATTTCTCTGAATAGAGGATGAAGTCTGTATATTCTTTGTTTTTTCTCTCCCAAGTCAGTAATTTATTTCTTCAAGGACAAAGGTACATTTACTGAAATATTGCCTAATGAAATATTAATATTGATTTATTTCAAGAAGAGAAGGGTGCCCCAGTTTATAGGAAGAAAATTTCTTGTAGTCAAACCTCTACACAACTTTCAAATCCTTGAAAAGTTTTTTCAATAGAAAATCGTAGCGTCTTATATATACTTGTAGGGAATCATAGTATGAAGTTCTAGATTGCTAACACAAATTGAAAGCTAAACACTATATAGAATATGTATGTGAACATATAAACACATATTTCACCATGAACTCATTTTCACGAAGTATTTTAAAATTATGCTTTAAACACTGAAACCTATAACAATATATATATTTATCTTTATCATTTTTCAATATATTATTGAGTATTCTATATATACCCAATTCACATAAAGAGCGAAACTATTGCCAGTTATATTTTTATAATTTTATGTGATATATATGCATATATTTGTGCATATGATGTCAATACAATTTTTTGGTTTTATAAATTTTAATAAAAAGTTAGGTTATGAAAGTGCAATATTTTCCTTTAAAATTATTAAAACTGCAAAAATTCTCTAAAATTTTTACTCTGCAAGTTAAAATGTAGATTATTTTAAAAATGTCTTTACTTATAACTTATATTCAGATTATATTTTCATTATACAGTGCTACATTTACAATCTATAAAATATTTAATTCACTATGATATATTCCAAAGGAAATATGTTATTTTTGACTTTATATATGCTTGCATTTATGCCATAGAAAATGATAGCACCACTTTAGAAAATGCAAAAGAAAAAGTGAGCTTAAATTATATGTATATATATGTTACTCCAGAGCTCAAATATCTACACATTGCAATTACAGAATTGTAAAAAACCAACATTAATACAGAGCAAACATTAACTCTTGAATGAATAACATTGAAAACTACATTTCAAAATAGCAAATGACTAGAACAAGAAAATTTACCTCAGCTAGGTTCTACAAGAGTAAATCTTACAAAAAAGTTTTACCCAAGTATGTACTTGTCCAACAACCCAAATTTCTTAATGGACAGATTTGAAAATGTGTAATTTACATTAATTTGTGTCTGGAAGTTAAATGCACAGAAACTAAGTTATATTAGATCATTTTAACAGAGAAGCATCAAATAACAAATTTGTGTCTTGTAATACCTAAAACACAATATTTCATAAGGCAGAAATTAATGCAAGGTCAGATCTAACATCTCTTTAATAAAATATCTATTTCTATTTGATAACTTACATTGTTTTTCAAGTGATTAACAGGGCACTATAAATACATTAGTACATCCCATTTGAATTTCTTTATAAGGAAGCATTAGTTAAATATTAATTCAGTATATCTAAAATTTAAGACTTAGTTTTAAGAATTTTGCATGATCTTAGTGTGCTCAGATGATGCTGAATAAACAAGTAGTAAGTAAACATATTTTGCATATTCTCCATAAACTATGCCCATCAGGTAGTCCCAAATATACATTCCCAGTATGAGTGTAACAAAATATTCTGAATTCATTATCATTCTAAACAATAAGCTAAGGTGAATCTGACTACTTATTTATTTTTTAAAGGTGTTATATATTAATGCATCCCCAGCAATTTCTATGTAATTTTAATTTCTGCCCTACAAATAAAATTAAAATATTTTAACCCAAGCATGCTTAATATGCTAACATGAATGGAACTAAAATTTTCCATTTTTCTTAGTTGTAAAAAGAATCAATACTAGCATTTTTTTAAGCAGATAACTTCTTTGTGTGTCATTATAAATGAGGACATTTAGTTTGTTAGTAGTTTTCACATATATCTTGATAATTTTAAGTTCTAGTGTAACTCTTTAACAATTAAAAGTTAAGAGATTTTAATATTTGGTATTCTGGAATAACCACTGTTGACCAGTAAACAATGCAGTGTTTAACTCGAAGGGTTCACTAATGTGCTGAAAGTTTATCTATTTGAGGGTCCAAATTCAGTGATTCAAGTGAATTCAAATGTCAGCATCAATGTAGATTCTGTGGCTAGGAAGGTGCTACAATATATTATATGTGAATAAGTGATATCTAGATAAAATCTAATATACTATTGTTACAGGAAGTAATTTTGTTGTAGTTCACCTTTATGTCCTTCACCCTTTGAAATTTCACTTTGCTTTTCATGGGGCAAATAACACAAGTGACTTAGAATAAGTCTTTACTGGGGCTGGGGTGGGGGAAGAGTTGGCATTTAAACCCCAATATTGTTCAAGGATCAGCTGTATAATGTTTTCCACATGAGATCCACGGTATTTGTATTACTTTAAAATTTATTCCTAATGCTCTAAGGAATGTATTAAAAGTAAAACATGCAATTTAGAATATTTTACTGGACTAAGAGAATTCTGCTAGTTTTAATTAGTACTATAGTGTTCCCAATCAACAATGTATGCAGCTGCCTACAGACATCATTTGTCTCTATGACGAAGGAACATTCTTATTTTTTTCCCTCTCTACCAATTGGGGTTTAATTCTAGCACATTACTGATCTGATTTTAAGGATAACCTCCCACTAAATATTTCTCTATCATTTAGGGCAGGAATACAAAGACATTAACTTTGAATGGCAGTTTGACTTTTGCTTGAGGATACTTTTCAACTTATTTATTAGGAGATTTTTCATAAGTGGAAGGAAATTTTAATATTCTTTGTAGGTTATAGTTAATATATTATTGTACATGGAGAGACTTCATACTGACTATTTCATAAAGATGTCTCTTACCCTTTGAAATATCAGTGTCTGACAGTTGCGAATTCCTTACTTTGTTAAACAAGCTCTAACTCTGGGAAAATACCAAAAGTATACAAGTGATTGACCTTTAAACAAGCCTTGCCTTCTATTGGAATTTTAAATCTCTATGCCTGAGCTCCTCTCAAAGGTTTTTTCATATTATAAATTATCTTATATGCCTTCTGTTGGAATTTTAAATCTCTATGCCTGAGCTCCTCTCAAAGGTTTTTTCATATTATAAATTATGTTATATGCAACACTTAATTTCTAAGTTTTCGAATAATGTTAGATTCTGTTTATATCAAAATATCAAACTAAATTGTAACTCCCTATGTTCTGACAGTTACATCATCGTTTAGTTATTGTGTAGGTACTATGGTATTTTTTTTTCCTTTCTTATATATAGTACCTCTTGTTTCGGTCAATATTAATTATATATAAAAGCAAACTGACTACATTCTATGCCTTACATTTATTTTATTCATCATAACTATTAAGTGTATATATATTCTTTAAGCTATGTCAATTCCCTGCTATGTGTTCCAGCTTCCTGTCAGTAAAATAAAGTGTTTTAAGTAACAGCCTGTTGAGCCTCCTCCCGTCACTGTCACTCTATGTATGCAATTTCAGCGGGAATAATATTGTGCCCAAGGGTATGAAAAGTATCTCTTGGGAGGAGATATCAAATATACAGTAAATCTGTGTATCTGTAGATATATAAATAAATGTAAAGACTTACTGTTTATTTGATTATATACAGTATTAAAATTCTATGGAAAGATGAAACTCTCCTGCCTACCTGTGACTATGTAGGTACCTCTCTTCTTATTTCTCCTTTCTTAATAAGTCTGTCCATTTAAAATATAAAAAGAAAAATTCTAGGAAAGGAACAACTAAAAACAATGTTTCTGGAAAGATTACTTAGAAGACACACATATGTATAAACATATAGATTTAAACACATACATGTATACATATAGATATAAACATGTATACATACATATATACATATATAAATATAATTTTTGAATTTTTGCTGCTCAATTGATGACCCCAGACTAAATTGCTTTTACATTTCCTTTTCATATTTTTTTCCATCGACACCATATATTTGTTGGGTTGGTAATACAGAAAGATGTTCATAGCAGTTACTTCCTGTCCAATGTTTGTGTACGTAGACACTACTTGTATTTTTCAGGTATTATTTCTCTCTTGGTTGGTCATTATTTCCTGGAAGGGACTTGAATCCTAAAGAAAAATTTCCTCAGAAAAAAAATTATATATAATGTAATAGTTACCTAACTTATAATAACTATTCTGTTTATACTGAGAATTATGGGATTATGTTAATTCTGAATTATAAGACAAGATTTAAAAATAGAGCAAACAACTCACCATGATCTGATTTACTATCTAAAAAATATTTAGGAGTAGATTTTTCTAACTTTGAATTATTACAAAATAATGTTATTATAAAATAATGAGTATTCTTATGTTGGAATTGAATATTTTATAGATAAAATAAGCTTCCATACTTGTTTAAATAATTTCAGTACAAAAAGTTATAATTTCCCTTTGTTTTTCATGAAGAAAATAATAATAATAAAAGCAATTAAATGTAAATGACCCAGGATAGTAACAAACTTATCAAAACAAAACAGTTCCCACAAATGTTTACAGAGATTCTACTCTTGAAGCTTATATACTTTCAGTTGGAGGAGCAGTTAAGCATGCAAATTAAGTTATTACCAAGTAACTCCCAAGATTCTGGGAGAGTGGATTAAGTCTCTTCTGGTTGGCGAACATAACTTCAGATATCAAGGGGATGATCCATAATAAACGTCAGTTACCCAGATAGGGAGCCTTAATCATAGAACTTGCACTGACTTCCTGTAGTTTGCTAACCAAATAACATTTTTCAGCAAAACAAATATATCAGTGGTAAATATTATTCTGAATTTTAGATTAATACTCAAAAGAGTCTCAGGTATAGTCAGTTAAGTGACTAATGAATCTAATTTCCCATTATACTTTGATGATATTTTGTGCACACACAAACAGGTACAAAAAAATCAATATGCAGGGACTGTGGTAAGGAAAATAACAGACCCCCAAAGATGTTTGTGTTCTAATCTCACAAATCAGTAAATATAAAATATGTCATGGTAATTTAATTTAGATTATATTTAATTTAATTTAAATTTAGTGTAAAGATTAATTGTAGTTTCTATAAAATAAAGAGATTATCCTGAATTATATTGTTGACCCAATCTAATCACAAAGGTCCATAAATGGAGAAAAGGAAGACAGATGAGTTGGAGCTTGAGAGACAGTACCATAAAAGACTCAGTTGCCAGCTTTGGAGACAAAAAGGTGCCACAGTACAAGCTGGAAAAGGCGAGAAAATTAATTCTCTCCATGAACTTGCAGAAAGAAACGTAGTCCTGCTAATTTGATTTTTAGTCCGAGAACAGATTTCTGAGCTCCAGAAAAAAATATAGGTTGTTTTAAGCCAGTAGCTCTGTGGTGATTTGTCACAGCAGCAAATGGAAACAGATACAGTGAAATAAAATATCCAAAGAGGAGAAATGTATTGCTAATGTCAAAGAAATCACAAAAATATTGAGAAATTATGCTTATGCCTTTAAAAATATTTCTGTAGATGGGGAGTAGAGCAGAATAATTCAGGTCTCTAGAAGTAGCTAGCTTCATTTTATATCTTGGCTTTACCACATGCTAGGTGAATAGCTCTAGCAAATTGCTTAATATTGTGACTCCTTTGTGACTCATCATTAGTATAGTTATAGAATAACTATCTCAAAAATTAGAGTCAATAAATACACTTAAATTTATAATTAGTAGAACCTGGTACAAAGAAAGTTCAATTGATATTACTTCCAATATTTTTATTATATAGTTTTCTGTTTGTACTATTATTATGTAGAGAGATAAGGATACATCTAGTATTCTGGCATTTAAAGTCTGTCTTTTATAGTCAGTATAATTCTGTCTTTTATAGTCAGTATTATTTCTGAAATAATACTGAATATATGGTATAACATATGGTATAATGATTTATTCCTTGGTTACTTCTATAGATTAAGAATTTTTTAAGGAATGTACCGCAATAATCTTATTGTAATAAGTGGAACAGGCACTATCCCAGATATTCTTCTTCTATGACTTTTTATACACAAGATCTGACTCAATTATGTTAGTACTTTCAACATGAATTATTTATATAGACAAATAGGGGAAACTTGATAATTTTTAAAACACTTGATTGTCAGCATATCAAAGGTAAAATTAGGCATTTCAAGGATCATATTCTTTACATGCAAACAAACAAGTTTATATTATATACACATATACAGATACATGTATTGGTCACATGAAATATACTAGTTAGCTGTAATTTTCATTGCATTTTGCTTTGGTTAAAAAGGGTGTTATAAAAATGAAACTTTATTTTGGGGTACATTTATTTGGATAAAAAGGACAATTTACATTTGTCCTCTCCTTTATGAAAATATTGATGTTAGCAAGTTTTAACTAGTGAAACATTAATTCCCCTTATATATTTATAACACCACAAATTTACTTTTATCAGAAAACCTCAAGGAGTGGAGAACATACTGTATAGAGTTCAAAGCTACACAATACCATTGAGAAGTTAAAAGTTATCTAATGAGTTTTATTTTTAAAATAAAATTGCTATTATACAGAGAAGAAAAAAAAAACACAAGCACTGAAAAATCTTAGTTTCTTTCCCCATTTCTATTAAGTGAAATTAGATTAAACATCCCTAGTTTCATCTAGTTTTTTGAAGTCTGTATTTATTGTACATGATGGAAAAATGTTTTGCAATTATAACCATGTCAAACAGTGAAAGGTGATACTTTGACAGACTCAGCAACTATGGTACTGAAGGAATTCTGAATGTCATCAAATTTATACAAACTCAGCTAAAACTTGACAATGTATTGAAAACCTTAAAATGTATAGCATTCTTCATTTATCAGGATATGAAAAATCTCTTATTTTTATACTATGATATATGCTGTTTGTCTACTTAAAATCAAAATGAAAAATATTAGATTGTTGCCTAGCTTTTTTTAAATATAAAATAACTCAATTGACTTGATGACTTTTTAAAAACTTTCTTTGGTTGAGTTTCTCTTCTAGTTAGGTGAAAGTGATACTGTTACTGTTTGTTTCTTAGATACCTGTCCAAGAACTGTTACTCCCACTATATGCTTCAAGTTCACTCCAAAGTTTTGAAGAATATACTGATTATAGTTTCTTTAATTATACTTAAAGGCAGAAAATTTGTTTGCATTCCCATTAGTATCACCACTTTCGAATAAATATGGTAAATCAACCTTGTTGCCTTTGTTCTTTGAATGAATTAGCATTTAACATCTAGTGCTAATACAAACCATGATGCAATCAAATGAGAAAATTTGCTGTTTTATTTAAACTAATAAATTTATTGAAACTACAACTGGGATGCTCATTTATAGAAGTAAAAAGCTGTTTATCATCCGAAATAGTTGCCACAGGTGATTTATCTTTAGATTCCTTAAAGTAAATTTTAAAGTGAAAAAGAGAACAAGATTCAACTATTTTTACATAGTGTGACTGGAGAAATTAAAGAAGCTTAGGAGCATATAACTTTGAAAATGTTGCAGTATCTTTCCAAAGGAAAATACAGTATCTTTCCAAAGGAATGTAGCATTTTTATTAAGGCATTGTAAGGAATACAAAATGGGAAGTCACAAAGAGAGTAGTATCCAAAAACTAAAGCTTAAGTGTGTATAAGTGTATGTGTTGTGACTCGTGGGCCGCTCAACAAGACACAAGGACTCTGATTGAAGTTCAAAGCTGCAGATTTATTACTAGTGCACCAGAGTCCCCAAGCCAGGTAGACTAGAGAGCCCCCAAGCAGTCTCTGTTATAATATTTTATAGGGCAAAACCACCCCCTCACCCCTCATTGTGAAACATGGAAGCAGGTATAGGATACATTCCCACATTCCCATAATGGAGGGACATGTTCCATAACTACAGGTTTCCAATAATTCTGGCATCCATCATCTATCAGGTGAACAATGCTGTTGTCAGGAACAACCAGGAATAAGTGGAGGCAGAAACAGGATGTTGGACCAGTCAGCCATGGGGGACGTTCCACTGAGGACAAGGAGTGGGTATTGGCCTCAAAATGGAGATTTTAAACAAAATGGAGTTACTCTGGTCAGTCTGTTCCCAATAGTATGTATTGGCACATATTTGTGTATGTATATAATATACTATCTATGCATATGTATTTTTACTAAAATTAATTTTGACAATTGGCAGAAAAGTTATAATGTTCTCTTATTTCAGATAACCATAAAAACAAAATATATTGTTTAATATTCATTTTATGAACATAGTTGAAGCATTCAGATGCTAACAAGTATCTTTCAGGGATATTTATGACAGAGAAAGTGGTCAGTATATCTAACAGTAACTCTTCTAACTACCACAGAAAGTAAAGAATAAAAGAAACCAGTGATTATAAAATATAAGCTATCTAAGAAAACCTATCTTTATTTTTTTTAATTTATTATTCATTCTTTAAATGTCTTGCAACATCAGTAAATGGTTGTTGGAATACCTCCTCCCACCCCACGCCCCCTCCGGTTCCTCAGATTCCTCTCTCCTTGTTGTTTGTTGATCTGTGTTAAGTCCATTGGTCTCTATGTTTCCTGAGGAAGTGTCCTTTTCCTGGATGAGGGACTGTGTTCCTGGGGCACAGCAAAGCATGCTGGTAGGTTTTTAGTCCTAACTTTGTATTGGACAGTCAGTCCATGCTCATTTGTCTATCAGTGTCTTCTTGTTGTTGGCTGCCTTCTCCAATCCATTCTTCATGCCATTTTGCTATCTCTTTACCTTGTAGCTCTGCACACTGGTCTAGGGAGCCTAGTCCCCAGCCATTGTCAGTAAGGAAGTTTCTCAATATGGACAGGCATCTGCTGAAGGCCTTTGTAGATTATTTCCTCTCCCTCAGTTTGCATTTTTGCTGTGAGGCTGATGCCCCAACTCTGTGGTCTTCCTCTCCCATGGGATGGAGTGGGGCACCTTGCTTTCTTATATGTCATATCAGGACTAGGATTTTGGCTCATCCACCTCTAGTGAGGAGGTAGATGAGATTCCATGATAGGTCATCACCATGGTCATTTCTCCAGTCCAGTGTACAATGGTTTTCTCAACGTTCCTTCTCATGTGTTCTGCTCAGATGTGTAGGTAGGATCTTTATCGGGTCCCTCACCCATTCTATATCAGTGTTTGTTCTCTTCTTACTCCTCCTGAGGACTAAGTGGAGTGAGAGTGAAACAGAAGGGGCATCTTAATCACCCCCTGCCCCAGTTTTGCCTGTGCACTGGCTAGCCCAGTCAAACCCAGGCCAGTCCCCAGACCCTCACCACCCGGAAAGTCCATCTTTAAGTGATAACTTTAAGTTTGAATGCTAAAATTTTAGTGAAGCAGTAGCAAATAGGAACTATAAGTTGTTAAATACATTATGCATAAAATGTGAGTTGATTAATTATCTGTAAATTGGGAAATACCTACTGTCTACATTATTTAAAAAATGCCTTATCTACCAACTTTTAGAAAAGAAAGAAAGATGACAATGAGCTAACTTATATAATGTTTTTATGGCAAAAAAAATATACAAAATGATGAATCAAAATGACTGTCAAACACCTTCTGTGTTTTTCTCCTCCAAATTCTTTGAGAAGTTAAGAACCTCCGGCATTTCACTAAATGACCATAGGAACAATTCCTTTATTATTATTTCTGCAGTCAGAGATAATAAATAAAAGAAAATTAAAGTAAAACTACTTTATCTAAATTGACTCTTCAACTATATCTGGAGGTCAGCTGTCCCAGTCACAAAGGTCTAAGAATTAAGAGAACTCACAACTCTCCACCCAGTACACAGGCACAACGCATTAAGAAAGGAAAAAGAAAAATAAAGCAAGAGAAAGGATGACATTGCTACCAGAGACAAGTACTTCCTGGTGCAGTACCATGTTCATTTTGTGATTGCAGATGATTTTCAGGACATATGTAAGGTATCTTGTTTCCAGTTTTGTCCAGATCAAAGTTTAGCACGATTTTTATACTCTATTATTTTGTAGGTAAAGCCAGGCTGTATAGGTTGAACCTAGTATAAACCATCAAATTATCCTTTAATAACGTAGGTACTTTGGCATGGGCACCTGCATGGGAGTTTCAACTATGAACAGTACTTTATCAATAACTAATACTTTTTCATTCTTATCTGGACTAAATGTCAATAAGAGACTTCCAGGCATTCCTAGAGATAAGCACAGAGCTGATCCACTGCAGCTGTAAGATAACCCTATCTTATACATAACTTAGTTGTGCCTTCATTTTATGGGGGAAAAAACAGAGATCAAAAACAATGATAAGTTCTCTCAAATTTATTGTTGAGAGTCAATATTAGAGTTAAGTGACTGGTACCTAGCTCTGAGTCTTCTAAGGGAACATATAAACTCTTAAGGAATATGTCTGATGCTTTACATTTGGTTAAAATTAACAACCTAAACATGGTAGGGGGTAGTGGGATATGGTGGTGAGATGGTGGAGAGGTGTCTTTGAAGTGATAAATGCTTAAAAGGTGAGTGATTTTTTTCATTCTCTCTGAGCTTGATTTCAGATATTATCAAAGAAGAAGAAAGAAAGTGGAAGAAAAAGAGGAGGAAGGAAAGGAGGACAAAGAGGAGGATGAGGAAGCGGAAAAAGTAAAATCTAATTTATAAAAAGCTATATATGTCCAATATAAATTTTTGTGTTTTGACCATCTCCCCATGTGTAGTCATGTCAAATTGGGAAACAATTGTGTAAACTCCAGAAATTACTTACTAAAGGTAGTATGAGTTACCACAAAAGCACATATACTAATAGTGGGAACTTCTGTTTATAACAGCATACAAATTTGTCTATAAAGTTATAGCATAAGAGTGCATAGTAACATATAGGGACTTGATAAATAACTATGGGGGGGGAGGATTCTGCATTTTTAGAACTCATTAGATTGGTCTAACTATTCTTAATTTCCCCAACAATAAAAAAATAATAATGTTTGTGGCAAACATGGCCACAAGAAACAAAATATTTGCTAGCAGTAAATGAATAATCTTTATAGCAAATACAGAAAATATATTTTCCAGATTGTTCATGGTTTCTCACCTATATTTCCATTGCCTTATTCTAATTAACACCATGTAGTTCTAAGACAAAACAATTTATTCCTGACTTTTAAAAACTAAATTCATTGTTGATCAGTTTCATGGAAAGAAAAATGCACTTACCATGGGAGGTTGTATGGTCCATTGAGATTCTATAGAGTTTATTGAACAAAACTCAGAAGTAAATACATATCTATGTAAGATTGGGGGAACTATAACTGGTAATATTAGAAATCTTTGACTTTTCTACTTTTGCTCACTAATTGAATTAAAATATCCTTCTTATTTTCAAACATACCAATCATCACATCACAGCACTGCAATGTTGCAGCCAGTTACATTTTCCCTGGGATATTGCCTGGTCTGATATGTTTCTTATCAAATGAATTTAACAAAAGTTGATACTGGTATAAAGTATCACTTAATTGAAAGCACCTCATTATAGAGTCAAGGTAGCTTTCTCATCATCAATTCAGTAAAGATGTGTTCCTAAAATCCATGACTAAAACATGTCTTCAGAGAAAAAAGGCAATCAGCATCATAACATTCTAAAGTAGATACAAAGTTACTCCCCTTTCTCTGGAATATCTGCAATCCAGTTGACTACTCCCTCTATAAATGTTTTGAATGCTTATCATTTCTCTAACTTCCCAGTTTCTGTTATTCTCAACACTGAGGGGTAAAGAACATGAAATTTATTTAATCTTCTAGATGTTTAGTCCTAAGGAAAAAAATGCAATTTCTTGCAGTTAATCACAGTTGAGTAGCTATAAATAATAAAAAAATTCTAAGAATAAGATCTTCTACATTAATACAGAATCTACTATTAGTAGGGTTAGATTATCTAGTATAACCATAGTAACTCACAATTTCTATTCTGGCTGGTAATAAATTTTAACATATTCCTATATATTTGAGTTATTCATAGGTTCATCTGTCTGAATCCAGCTGTGAAAAAGCTGCAGCACAACAGAAGATACAGATTCCAATAAAAGAAAATCTTCATTTTTTTACTTTCCTCAAGGAAAATGAAGCCCAAACTATGAGCAGGAGGGAAAGGGGGGGGGGGAGAATCCCTGAGATTACAATGTTGTGAAATTTATATATAAATAAAAAAAATTTAAAAAAATAAAAAAAAAAGAAAATCTTCAAAGACCTCCAAAATTTTATAACAAATATTTTCCTAACTCTAACATGCCAAAACATCTTAAGGGGTTGAGGACATACATATTACCTGATATTATTAATCCTCTTATCTGTTTGCTTATTTATGTATTTAAAAATATTTATTTAGTGCTTCTTATGTGGCAGATACTGTTATAGATAATGGATACAAAGAGCTTGCCGGCAGTCTCTAGTGCTAGGACACAATCAAATAAAGATTCACATATAAATTATGATGCTAATTATTATAAAGAAAAGAAAGTATTAGATAAGAGGAAGAAGGATAGTTGGGATGAAGGATTATTAGTTATTTTCAGGAAAGGTCCTTTTGAGAAGGTTACAATGAACAAAATATCTGGCCAGTTAGGACCAAAATGTACACAGTTTGTTTTTTTTTGGGGGGTGGGGGTGGGGGTGGGAGAGAGAAGATCAGTTAGAGAAAACTGGAAAACAATTTTGGCTCAAAGTTTCAACACTGTTACTCTGCCTAAATTAGTTATAAAAAGGCAAGCTATGAAAGTCTGACAAAGTTCATAAGAGTTTCTAATAGCATTTCTCTCCATTTTAAATCTTTAAAGCTATCTGAACAAAACTATAGTTTAAAACTATTATCGCTGTGAAACAATTCAAATTTTCACTGAAGTAAATATTTATATATTTATAGCTCATATAAATATAAATATTTATGTATTTATAGGTTTCATATAGCTTAAATTTTTATTACTTTTTCCAAATTATTTCAAGGAAGCATCAGAAAGACAATGAAGACATTTTTGTATCATTGTTACTTAATATTTATTGTTACAAAATAAATAAAATATTATTAAGATCAGATTATTGGTTGATGGTTAGTACCAACAGTCATGTAAGTGTGGTTCTTAGAACGCAAAAGATCATCCCAAATAGAAACACCTATCCAGGTGAAGAAAGTTTCTATGGTGAAATATATAAAGAACATGGGGGAGAGGGGTCTCTAGGAAAGAGTTTGGAATCCTTCATATTCAACTTTCTACAAAGTCAATAGAGAGACTCAGATACAGCAAGGAGAAAATACTACAGAGGTTATCATGTTATTCTATTATAGCTGTAAACACACCAAGGAGATGATTGTGAAAAATAAAACTAAAACAGTAAAAAAGGTCACAGAGATACAAAGATACAGTGGAAAATGTCTTGTGGTATCTGCCTGATAAAAAGGGATTGAATTGTTCAAGAATATATAAACATCTTTCAATGTAGAGACCATATAGAAATAAGGTAGGACCTACTTGATCAACAATTTATGGTACCAGTTATTGCTGTAGTAGGAGAGTAAAATGTAGAAGGTGGTGATTACTTTATCAGCTCATAATAAAACCAGACTGTGAAAGACACTAAGGTGGTATAGTAATTAAGCAAGTAGCAAGAAATCTAGTCCCTTCATTCTCTTTAGAGAGGTTATACTTGATAATGATAACAAAGGAGGAAGAAAAGAGAGACCAGGGACACACAGACATTTTGAATATTGATTATAATGTGGATAAAATCAAGTACACAGAAAATTACTACAGAGATAATCATTAAGCCTGGGTAAATTATCCCTCCAATGACTTGTTCAAACAGCACCAGTACTGGCTATCATCCAGTTACAGAAATGATAAAACCTGTCCTCATTAGGAACCAGGTAGTCTAACTAATGATGAAATTTGTAGGCAATATTATCAACTCTATGGACAACAGGGAGGCAGGTGAAGAAAATTAACATAGTGATGACTGACAGAATGACATGTTTCACGAGTCCAGCTTCACATATGAAGCTGCAAGTCTCAGCTATGTCACCTTGGCATCAAAGGTTGACAATAGACAACTCGCTAATAAAGAGTTGCATAGAATTCCTTAGATATCTACTCTCCTGGAAGAGGAGTTTGAATATATATCACTGGCTATATTTTTAAAAATAGTAAGGTATACTTAATTGAGTAGAGTGAAGTTAAATAATAAGAGTCCTACCATTATTTACATGGATCAGAAAACATATCAGGAAATTATGAATGGAATGAAAAACTTAGCATTGATCTCAGAGCCTTACATCAATCTTCCAACTTAGAGCACCACTCATCCATAGAGGACAGGAAAATTATATCACCTAGTTTTCTCAAAGAACAACAACTGAAAGAAGCAACATAATACTTTTCAGTTCTGGCTCTATGCTTTTATTACATAATGCTTTTATAATCTTTTAATCTATTTTTTAAAATCTAGAGTTGTGATGTTATTAAAAATATATATCTCATTGTCATTAGACTACTTTACCTGGCTGAGACTTAATATTTTCTTAATATATGATTAGATGCATGATGAGACAAATTAAAAAAATGTATTTTGGAATTGCCTTTGATTTGCTGCTATAATTAGAGTCTAACGGGATTTCTGAAACTTTAATGTGCATACAAATAACTTGGGGAATCTTGTTAAAATGCAGATTCTATTTCAATAGGAATGAATCTGGGCATAAGAGTCTGCATTTTCAACCAGCTCCCAGGTGATGCTGCTGCTGCTGATACAAGGATCACAGTTTGAATAGCAAAGACTTTTACTATCTCAACTCAAACTTTGTCCAGCAGATACCTTTCATTTCAGTAAGTGAAGTCAGAACTGAAGATAATGTCAGAAACAAATATCAGATACTATAATACTTTCTAAATAAATATATCATGTCCTAAACAAAAGGAAGCTTTTCCCAAACAGTACTTTTCTTGCAGTTGAATTGTTAGGTATGTGTTGATGTAAGTAGGTTATTCTTTGTATGCCAAAAGCTTATCGTAATACTTTGAATATTTTAATTAACATGCATCAAGAAATAGGCCTCTGAAAGTTAAGAACCACAAAACAATCAAGGAAGTAAACCCTTTTGTTGAAAAGCTCCAATTCCCATATTAACGTCTCATTCACAGCCTAATTGTAACCCAATTAGGAAAATTAAGATAAGTAGAAACAGCTGGAACAGAAGGCTCTCAGAGTGAAGTGTACCCTCTACACTCATTATTTGACACAGATCATTACCCAACTCTATATACAATGCGTGATATTTAATATGATTGGTCTAATTTATATCTGAAAGAATAAGATCACCTTATGTTAAAATATGGACTGACCTATTGGCTCTGATTCTTTAAACACTATCATCTGATGTTCCAAGTGCAGACACACGATTTTTCTAGGAATGTTGGTCATCCTCTGTCAATATCTCTTCACAACATCCCTGTTTTGTCTTTTGATCATAGCAATATTCATCCTATGAGTGTGTAACCAAAGCTGTACAGGTAACATTTGAAGTTGTTAGAGGTCAATTTTATATATAGTTAGTATTAAAAAGAAAAACATTTTTAGCATTCTCTTTAAAATTTAGATGATTGAATTTTACAATGATAGTTATACAGCTATCAACTTGTAGCTCAAGGAACCCTCACCTTGAGGAAAGTGCCATGATTTATAAGGATGTTCAGAACAAAAGCTATGCAGTTAAAGATTTAAATTCGCCAAGATTTACTTCTGTTATGCCTCAATAGATAGTAACAATGGGTATCACATAGAATTGTTTAGAGAATTAAATAAAATAATTCATGTGAAACACTTGGCTTGCCTATATAACTAATAAGCAAATGTTAGCTATCTGTATATAATGGGTCCTAGCACTTTGATTATGATGAGTTAGTTTCCTTCATATCAACACCAGGCAAGCTAAATACATATTCATTTATAGACTTTGCAGGGTGTAGAAGGGCATGTCACCATCCAGCAGGTCCATCTCCAATTGTGTGTAGTTCATGAAAACAAGTAAAAAAATATTAAGAAAAGTAATACTTGTGATATGTGTAAAGTAAATGAGTTGGTCATACTTTTCCCACCATCAGCCTCTACAACCAACACCTATGGTATTTCACCCTCATAGGTTGTACAAATCTGGCCCACTGGGTGTGCTCATGTATGACTGGGCCTAGGAAGAAAGGATAAAAATGTGATATCCCCATTGGGGAGAAGAGCAGGAGAGAACATCAGTGAACATCAGAGAAAAAATGTAATGATTCCTGAGAGGCTGCCTGCCTCCTAGCACCTCCTGGCCCTGCAGCCTCACCTGCCTGCTTGCAATATATTTGGCTCAACAGCCTGCTTGGTGTGCCTGTGTACCTGGTTCCCTGAATAGCATTAAAGCCCTAAAATCCACCAAGGGTCCCAACATTCTCTAGCTGCTAACACCAATGAACCTCCCCAGCCTGGACTGTTTGCAATACAATACAAAATAACTGTAAACTAAAATATCAATGAAAACATAGTTTCAAAATTTTCTTGGTGTGTTCTACTTTAGATGTTATATTTTCTTGCCTGACATCACATTTAGCTTCTGCATTTGAATGTCTAGAGTAAGCAAACATAATAATAATGCAATGTAGTACATGATATTTTAAGGACCCACCCACTACACACAACACACATTCTTATGTCATACATCAAAATGCATGGATGAAAAATACACCCATATTAAAAGGTGTCCTGGGTTAAGTCTGAACTTTATACAATACTATCATGACTTTTCAATTTGGTCAAGACTGTAAAACAACTCATTAACTGCAAGGGAGGTAGGGTAGCTTCACAGAAATAGCCAATGGTTCACCAAGCTTAGTGATGAATTCATTAAACTTACTTGATGATAGCCCAGGAGAGGGATCTTACCAGGGTCAGTAGCTTCAAGCTCTGCTCTGGTTTACATTGAAACAATAATCTCTTGGTGATATAAGCATTTCAGAGGAGAGAGTTCTCAGGTTCTACAGGAAAAGGAGCTACTCTATATATTTTGTAATACCAGAAAAATGGGAGGAAAATGATGTGCTTCCTGGTACAAATGTAATGTATTCTATCTACAGGATAAATATGCAAAATTTCATTTCTGATATAGCAATCTTAGATACAGAAGAATAAAAATAATGTATCCATGGTTGTGACCACATTTACATTAACATAGCTAAAGGTAAAATTATACCCCTCTGTATTTAAACTCTAGACAATCTGGTACTTAAGTTTTTTTTTTTTTGACTTTCTATCTTCAGTATCCCTAGAGAAGATGCATATATAGACATGATCAGCTATTCAAAAGTGTCATGGATGCAAGTCTGCATTTCTTTCAGGACTATCAGAAACACACCCACACACACCAGCAGCTATTAACTATATAACTCTGACAAGGTTATATACAGTCCACTTTTTTTCCCCATATGAAAACAGAACAACCAAATAGTGAAATTTGCTATTTTGAAGACTGGTGATCCAAATTAATATTCATGTTTTCTTTGAAATATTCTTTTCCTTCCCCAAAGTTATTATTTTCTTTAGAAACTAAAGGAAAATAAACTGGATAGGGGTAGTACTAATAAATAATGACTCTTAAGGAAGAAAATTTTCAAATAACATTAGAGAATTTGAAAACAAATGGCACTTTTTAAAGGTTTTATATCCAACAATTCAATGTATAATCAGAATAAATAGGGCTTTTTTTTTTTTAAAGTCAAGTCTCTGTCAAAGAATATTTCTGATAGCAACGCTACAAGCTTCACCATATGAATACGTGTCCATACCATCAAACTTGTAAAAATGTCTCCGTGGTCTCCTACTGTCTGTACTGTCTGTAGGCTCCCGCAACCCAGTTCCCTCCCTCTGCCTTCTCCGAGTGTAACCTACCTGTGTCCTGAAATTTCCTCTGGAAAGATGGCCACAACTTTCCCTGCTGCAGGGGAAAGAAGAGTGATTCGACATGACTAGCTTCCACTGTGGCTGCTGTGAGAGTGAAGAGCTTGCTATGGAAAGCATCACGGGTCAAAAAGTCACGGCTATTATAGGATCATGGGATCCCCTTTGTATGGATGATGAAAGCCTGACTATCAATACAGATAGTGTTCAACCTCACAAACTTACAGCGAATCCAAACACTCCTGAAGTTGTTGAGACAAAAAGAGGTGCTGGAAAGGGTCCCAGATAAGGAGTCTCCCTATTTATTACCAAGAAATTAAATGAAGCTATAAAAAAAGCTCTAGTATAAAAATTACTGATGTGCCAAGTGTGGGAAGGTTCTTGTATCAAGAACTCTGACTGCGAAAGAAGGTGAAATCTTTTTTTTAAATTTATTTTTGGATTTTTTACAATACATGATTGTGTAATTGCTGATCCCCAGGGGAATACCCACACCGCATCCCCCCTAGTGACTTTGCCTCCTTTCTTTTTGTTGTTTGTCCATGTTTAGACTTTTAGTCTTTTTTTTTTTCTTTTTTTCTTTTCTGGGTCCATTTCCTCATCCTTGATGAGGATGCGATTTCCCGGGACTTGGTAGAGCTGCTGTTTATCTTTCCTGTACTGCTTTTGCCTTCGTAGGTCGATTAAAGCACCTTTGGCTTGTATGATTGTTTTTTTGTTTCTTGGTGGGTCTCATCTCCGCAGTTTCTGCAACATTTTGCTGCTCTTTCAGTCATGCTTCGGGTCTTTAGCTTTGGGGGCATGACTCCCAGCCGTATGTTTTGGAAGAGCAGATCCTGGAAGGGACAGCCTTCAGCTGGTGGTAGGTCTCCTCCCTTGGGGCTTTGCTGTGGGGCCACTGCCATTCGGCAAGCCTCTTTTTTTTAAAATCTATCTATCTATCTATCTATCTATCTATCTATCTATCTATCTATCTATCTATCTATCTATCTATCTATCTATCTATCTATCTATCTATCTATCTATCTATCTATCTATCTATCTATCTATCTATCTATCTATCTATCTATCTATCTATCTATCTATCTATCTATCTATCTATTTGTTTATTTATTTATTTATTTGCCCACGGAACCACAGACTCTCGTTGCCCGGGGTACCACAGACTCAAGCAATCCCCTGCCTCAGCTTCCCAGGTAGCTGGGATTACAGGCGCACGCCACCATGCCCAGCTATTTTATAGTAGAAAAAGACCACTACTTTCCCTGAAGTTCTTAGCAACGGTATATTGTATCTAGCTTAATTTGCCTGTACTTTTTTTTAAATACAGGTGGGGGGCTATACAGGAATCTAAACAAAATCCTGCAGTTTCTAAGTGCCAAAACTACTCTGAGGATGCCTCACAGATTGTAATTGTCATGTAATTGTAATATGGAAGGAGAGGATGGGTGACAGAGATTTCCAAGGAACAATACCTTCTGGAAAAGTAGAATCTGATTCTTTCTATTATATACTTGACTTTTCCCTCATCCCGTATTTCCTAAAACACCCTATCAATTCTCTTCATTGTCTTCAATATGCAACTCAAGTCTACTCTGAGATTTCTCTGATGATTTTTCCAAATTCCAGTGACTGATTTTGTGTTTTCTCCTCAAAATAATGAGCTTTGAAATCTTTTTGCTGATGATAGCCTTCTTTCTTTAGAATATTCTCCCCCCATCCTATTCTTTTAATTAACTCCTATTCATTTACTCTTAGTTTTGATCTCACTTCATCTAAGTCGAAAACATTATACTGCAATAACAAATGATTTTGAAATCTCATAGCTATAAAGAGTATATGCTTTTTCCCTCTCACATGGCATGTTTGATATGGGTTGTCAGAAGATCTGGTTATATTGCAGGCCACTATAGCTGACAGAGATCCCTTTTCATCCTTTCAGAATTACTGTAGCAATTCATAGGCAAGGAAATGCATAAAACATGCACCTTTTCTTTGGGCTTCCACTCAAAAAAATGACTCATCACTTCTGTGCACATTTCAAAAATGAAGCAAGTCACCTGAATATCACTAACTCAAATCAGAGTAAGAAGAGAGCTACCAAACAGAGTGCCTGATAGATAAATCAGGCATTTGTGATCATTACTATTTTCAACAGTGAAATAAAAGCTATCATATTTAGTACAATATGACTTGGTTATGTAACTCTTAGACTTTGTATAACCTGAGTGTCTGTTCTACACCAAACGATTTCTAAGTGATTTATTACTATCATAACACATTATCCTTGTTTTTAAGGATATTAGAAAAGCAATCCTTCAACTATTAGTTAATTTACTACCCTATCTATGACTTGCAAAACCAGAATATGCTTAAAAACTCAATGGGTCTTACAGATTTTTTTCCAACTTTAAAGGAAAACACATTCAACAAATAGTATCTTCTATAGCCAAGGGTAAAATTCATTGAAAATAAGTGGTAAAAGTGAATACAGGGGTGGAAAGGTCTATTACTGGGTAATTAGTTTATTTTTTAAGGCAGGAATATATTTAGACAAGTTGAAAAAAATTGTCATAAAACTAAAGAACATAAATTCTCATGGTAGATCATACAAAGCATAAATGAGATCCCAGAAAAAAATTGCCATTCTATTTTTGACTATGACATGGAAAAACAATTAGATTCCCGCTTAAGAGGGAAACACTTTCTTTTCTACCCAAATATAGAAGACTGTGGAGGTGTTAATGACAGATCTGATTATGCACTGAAAGAATAGTAACATCTGCACATGGGCAGAATTCCCAAAGGCTGACTGACAAGTCTGCTTTAGCAGATTGTTCCTGGAAGGGAAAAGTGAGTTTTTGTTATCACTTGTCACAGCTCTCTAATGAACACTGTCTGGATCTGACAATACCCCTCTCAGCTGTACCCAAATAAGGTTCCGTAGTATTGCCAGAACATCTGTCTTTTTTGCTGGTGCCATACATGTGCCTAACACATATGTCTTTTCTTCAGGGTCCTAGTTATATGATCAAAAGATTTTCTAGGATTTCTGAATTATTTTAAAATTGGTATTATGTTTTACTATTTTGCATTAGTTTCACTAAAACCAACAGTGTACATAAACTTTTACATCATTTAATCTTCCTGTTCAATTCTTAAAATACATGAGAAATGATCTTAGATTAGTGGAACTAGAGGAATATGTGGTGAAAACCACTTAGCAGAAAGACAGATGAAGTATTTTAAGAAAAGAAAATCATGTTTCATTTGCATAAGAAGGCAAGTTCTGAGGTTTTCTTTAACACAAGATAAAAGTTAAAGAATTGTAAATTAAGAAATCATATTGACTCTTCTTTATTATAATATCATTCGATTCTTGAGCTCTGTGGTTTTCTTGGTAAATATTGCTTCATGAGAACAATGAGGACAATCATCCCTTTTGTGGATGATGATTATATATTTCAGATAATGGTTTACTCAATTCAGGCACATCCTGCTGCCTAATATCTCTGAAAAACTTGATGTGGATAGCCAACAGGACAAAATTTTGTAGTTAAGAGTTGGTTATAAACCAGATCCAACAGACATTTGCAACTCACTTTTCAATACTTTTCTAGTACTGTGTTTCATGCCATTCTTCATCTGGGTAGAGAAAGGGAGGGGGACATTTTAGAATAGCTATACCTTCAATGCTTTTATGATAATTCTGTTTTTCCCATTGTCTTTTATTTAATGAAACAAATAGTACCTTTGATAATCATATTAAGATAGAAAAAGTGACCTTTTTTTTTTTTTTTACTTTGTTAGCTTTTATCATAGGGTTTTGATAGTGGTAGACTTGGTTTTTTTCTCAGAAAAATGATAATATTCATATAACTAAAGATCATCACTGTAAAAGTAGAAAAAATTAATGATGACCAGTTAAAATTTTAAACACTACCTCTAATTTGGAAAATATATGCTTTTCTTTCAATGATTACAGAAGTAAAATCCAACGCAGTCAATGTCTCTAAATTTTGGTAGATAAAAATATCTGATCAATAAAAATATAATAACTATTTTATTTTTACAGGTACAGGTTCATATTAAGTGGATATTTTCAATATTTTTGTTTATTTCTATTCATAAAAGTAAAAAGTCAAGAAAATTAATGTCAGGTATTCATTTGCCATTATAATACTCATAGATATACACAACACTATAGAAACTATAATGTACTATAGATAAAATAGTAAATCATGACATGGGTCTTAGCATAATCTGGAAAATAGAGAGGAGCACATAACAGTTATCATAGACAGTACAAAAGGAGAGAAGCAGAATCACCTTGTGACTTGAGACTAGTTAGGGAAGTGCGAGTGGCAAAATTTCTCAAAGAAGTTAATGTTGCCACAGAGGTAGAAATTGATTAATAGTTTAATAAAGAGTTAGGGATGGGGTGCAAATGCCTGAATTTTGTATATGCATGCGTGTGTGTGTATGTCTATATTCATACAGAAGGAGAAATATAAGTACCTAAAGGGATAGAGGGAAGTAACCTAGTTATGAAAATTCTATAAATTATAAAACTGGCTCATGCTATGTTAGGGCCAATGGAAAATGAAACATAAGGGTCCTTGTTCCCAAATAATTAAGAATTTCAAGAAAGAAAAGCAGAGCGTTATAATAAGTATATGGTCCTTCTAAGAGCAAGAACCATTGTAATTGTTCACTGCATGTACATCAAGCTGATCCCATCTAAGTAAAATGGAAAAGTGACATGCTTTAGTAGCACAATTTTATTTTAGAGCTATCATAGAGTGTTACTTGGACTGGAAGTCATATTTGAAGCAGAGAGACTTGCATGAGGGCTATAAAAATGAATCAAATTATAGCTAATCTTGGCAAGCACTATAGATCAATTTATAGAATTTCTAGATGTATTTAAAGAAAGGACATAATAATCACATTGATGATAAAAAATAGAGGCAAATTCAAGAATAAATTTCAAGATTCATGTTTAAGGATTCATGTTTAAGGACTATAATAAATGGAAATGCACTAAGGCTCAAAGCACTATCTGCATCTAACTGAAAATTACAATAATTAGTTATATATAGGTTGCAAAATAAAAAAGAACTATACTAAAAATAGGAACTCAAGAGACATTGATATTCCTAAAATAATGATGGTGTTTTTTGAGACAAAAGAGACATTGTGTACAAGAAGGAAACAATAAGGTTAAGAATAGAGTAGAGCTAAAAACTAACATGAAACTAATAGGCAAGGTGAAAGTTTTTTTAAACTAAGAAAAAACTAAAGAAATATGGGAAGATAGGTATTTGTCAATGGTGTTTTTTCTTTTCAAAGATCAAGTGAAAAAGAATTGAAAAGGATTTTGTGATAATATTTTTTATGTTACCTTGATTGAATCAGTTTCTGGGTAGAAAGTGAGAAAGAGGAGTGAAGGTGTGATGAGAGAAAAAACTGTGAAAACAATTCAAACATTGACATTATCTAAGATGTCAGAAATAGGGTGATCATAAAGCAAGGTTAAGCATTAAGAACAGGAAGGAATGGCCGTTGAACTGTGGTGACAAGAAAGACGGATAGACAAAAAACAATGGTTCTTCAATGATTTCTATGTTCTAATCTTCAACTCATGAATATGTTACCTAAATATTAAATGTAACATTGCTGGTGAGAGTAAGTTGAATATTTTGAGATGAAAAAACTAGCCTTGTTAAACCAGATGAACTCATTGTAATCACAAGAGTTCTTTCAAGAGTGAAACACGAATGTCAGAATTAGAAAAGAAGTGATGACAGAAGCAAAAATTGAAATCATATGATTGCTCACTGGAGATGACAAATGAGGACATCAAGTACTTCTAGAAAAGTACTTGATGTCCTCATTTAAGAGTTTAAAAAAGTTTAGAAAAGACAATGAAACAGAATAGACCTTAGAGCCTTCGTGGGGAACATAATCATGCCGATGTTTTGGTTATAGCCCTCCTACATCATCTATCAGACATTCACCTTCAGAACTGAAGATAAAAAATTTGTTTGATTTGAAGTCTCCCCATTTGTTTTACTTTAATAAATCAGCAATGAGACAATACTAAAGATGTTAATACCAAAAAAAATTAAAGAAGGAAATTAACAGTGGGATAGTCCTAGAACCAAGAGGAGATAGAATCTGAAGCTGAAGGATAGCTGAGTCCAAGGCTTGGAAAATAAAGAGAATTTCTACAAAGTTTTGAAGATTTTGTGGAGATAGAACTCTCTAATGAGTCAGTTGAGTACTACCCACCTGTCTGGCTAGATGACTTTCTTTATAACTTTTCATAAATTCAGATTCTGCAAATCAGAAGGTTGGATTGATTTTTAGTTTCAACTTTGGAAATGATATCATTAGCAAAAATATGGATAGAAGGATTGGATTCTACAGCTATCTGTTCTAACTGCTACTGAACGAAGTTGAGATGTTACCCAAAGAAACACGACTTGTAGGAATGAACAATCCTGCGCTTATAAACCCTGATTTATCTTCATCTTGAAGTTCATATTCTCAACTTAGTCATATATCTCTCATTATGTAGCAAAAATTCTGATTGCTATAAAACTGCATTATATAGCAGAAGTAAGAATGTAGAATCTTATAGTAGGTAACAGAAGACTTAAGGAGAAGTAACAAAGAGACTTGAATACCCACACTCAGCTTTGTTCCACCAAATAATCTTAAATGAATTGTATTAATACAAATTTATAACTATTCTCCAATAAGTATATAACCCTTGAGTATATAACTATTCATAAGTATATAACTATTACTCTCTACCTTTGGCACAATGCTATGCAATCTACAGATAACTATGAGTATTTATTTTTTTGTCATGATAAATTAAACATTTTCAGAAATGTTCTACTTTACTTGAGTGATGATATGCATATGAAATTCCAAAAATTTATTTAAACATATATTTTAACACAAAAATTAGAAAATATTGTCACCTGAATATATTCTCACCTCAAAATAGTGAATCTGAATATTCAGGTCTAGGAAGAACACTATTTGTTCTGTTCAGGAGTCCTATCTTTAAAATATATTTAGCATTATCTTAATCAAGATCTCTGACAAGTCATCTTTCTGAAATTCAGTGTATAACTCAAACTGGGTTAATAAAATTCTTTGTTCGGACTTCACTAGAGAGATGTGGAAAAATAAATACTTTTTATTTTCCTCTCTGGCTTGTCAACCACCAAGGAACACATAAATTGGCAGTTGCCTGGGGCAACTCATTGCTTTATTTCATCAGCATCTATGTGAGAATGAAGTAAAAAAGAGCAGAGTAAAGGAGAGATAGAGTTCTCCTGTTTTTTTGAATTCCTAGAAGCACCCTTGTCTGAAGATAGAGTTCTTTCAGTCAACAAGTTTTTTGTATGCCTGCTAACAATAGGTTGAGATGTGTTGTCATTTGTAACCAAAATAACCATGACTAAAAAAAAGAGTATATGTGCTTTTACCTTTATTAAGATCAATATTCAAATTCAGAGGAAAATTCTATTAATTTGTTAATTCCCTGTGAAAGTTTTAATCACAATACACAATAATTGCTTCATGTTGGAGATTTTTTTTTTTTTTTTTAGACTAGGTCTCACTATTTTTGCCTGTGGAACCACAGGATCTCGTTGCCCAGGGTAACACAGACTCAAGCAATCCCCAGCCTCAGTTTCCCAGGTAGCTGAGATGACAGGTGCGCACCACCACACCCAGCTATTTTTTTTGGAACTAGGTTTTGCTACAGGTCCCAGGCGGGACTCAAACCACGATCTCTAGCTCCAACCGCTTCATAGGCTAAAGCTTACAGGCAAGAGCCACCGTGCCTGGCCTTGGAGATAATTTTATATAGTTTTGAGTGCAGTGCAAACTTATCTGGTGAAAATTGTCTGATATACAAATTATAACATAAAAGATGCATATATGAGATTATGCTAAAATGAACTGGAAGTATGAATTTAGAAATCATGAACTAAAGAAAAATAAGCCCAAAGTCATAATTTTAAAATTTGAGGAAATGGTTAGTTATGATTCACCAGGATGACTGCTAATCTGTCTACATAGCCACACTATCCAAAGATAAATGTTGAATAACTAATCTTGAAAATTTTAATCCTACGTATTAAATGTAAAAAAATTAAGCAACATGTTTTTTATAAAGTGTAAAGGAATTTCTATTCTATATTTAGGTCATTTCTTGTATGATATTTTTCTCTCTAATATTTGTAAGTTAATAAAGTAAGTTATTATTTAATAGTGTAGATCAAATGTATGTAATGTATAAAATATTTTGAGAACAGTAAAGGCAACATATTTTAAAAATATTTAGCACAAAATGATATTTAAGCTCCAGTAATTTTTACTAATTATATTGAGAATTAAGATTAATGATAGTTATGATTTAATTTCTCAATACATTTATCAACATTCATTCTAATAAAGTAGAATATAGACTACAATATTTAGTTTTGTCCCCAACCTTACTCTCATTCTCTCAATATGTCCTTCTAAGATGGAAATACTAGCAATTTGCTGACATGTGCAGAGATAGAAGATCTTGCTTTCAAGAATGATGACAGGTGAGTGGGCAAGAGAGTGGTGAATGTTTTTAAAGAAGTCATTTTAATGATAGGTTAATAATACAAATTGAATGAAAATGGAAGTGCAAAGGAGATACAAAATTATACAAATAAAGAAAATACAGCAGATGAAACAAGTTGTAAGTATATGAAGTTACAATAAAAAAGTGAAAAACTTAAAACTTGTGAAAGTGGAGGATGTTCCTGTCTACTCAGAATTAAGGGGTGCATAGCATTTTTCTCAACAGACAGTTATATCTTAAATAAGATTAAGGAATGGACAGAAATTAAAGACTGAAATTTTATGAATTGTTAATTACTGATTTAGAACTTTCAGGGTCACAGAGTTTTAATCTCAGCCTTCAGAGGAGGTTGTGAAACCGGGATGGGGACCCCATTATGGGCAGTATTGGAATTTAGGCACTGATGCCATTAGCTTGTCTGAAAAACAGAGGCCTAAACAGGATAAGGGTACTTTTACTTTGTTGCAAATCCCAGGTGGGAAAGAAAAAATGTATCTCCAGGAAGGTGTGTAGAGAGAATTTGGAGCCTTTGGCTTTGAGGAGAAAAAGAGAAACAATTAAAAAGAGATGAAAGGAGCAGAGACTGAGACTTTTGGGAAGAGGAGAGACATGAGAATGACAGTCGATAAAGAGTAGCCTGAATGAACAGGCTGAGCAGAAGCCCCCTGGCAGAGTGAGCTTGTGGTGGCAAGGAGCCATGGTGGCCGGCTGAAGAGTGGCCAGTGTGGAGATGTGGCACCGCTGCAAGGTGGCATAGTGAACTGCTAGCTGGAGATGGCCAGGGATTTGGAAATCTGATCTGTGGATCAGCAATTGTTGGAAAAAGTTTGAAGATCCTTGGAGAAGCAGAGTAGCTCAGAACACTGGAGATAAAGTAAGAAAAGAGAAGATGCTGAGAAAGACTGGAATTTGCAGAGTTCCTGCCTCAGGTTAGGAGGAGCAAAGGGGCACCATCATGGACATGTGTCTGTGGGATCTTTGGCACTGAAAAGGGTGACTGGGGTAAGATAACTGGCCCCTTGTGTCCTTAAGGACCTTTTGTTCTCCTTGTTAATTTCCCTTGTAAATAAACCCTGTTGTTAAATTGCATTTTGACTGGCAACTGCTATCAGTGGGAGGTAGGAACCTGCAGGAACCTGGGTGGCAGAAGCCGCATTTTGAAAGTGGCTTGTTGGTTGGAGACTTTTGTCCATTTTGACTCAATTTCAGCTGGAAGGTGGCGTTGTTTAGGGAATGTCAAAGATGATAAGGAAATTTGAGTCCAGGTGATAAACTGGGATGCTTCATTTCTGGAAACTGAAAATATTTCTCACAAAAGAATAATGGTAAACAACAGTATTTGAAATGATTGTGTCGTTGAGCAAAATGGGCATTAGCTCAAACTTGGCATTATGAGTTCCTAGAACCTCTAATCTGTTTCATAGCCAGGAATGAATTAACACTATCTAGGAGGGAAGTTTCTTTACTTTTTAAAATGGTAGTTCTGTTAGTGAAGGTGACATGTTCCATAGCACGTAACTACTAGTAACTAGTGGCTGGGTAGTCACATGAAGCTACTTAACAGGGAAGGTGGGTGTGCTTTGGGGAAGAAGAGAAGGAGAGGTCTTCCTTCTGCAGTCCAGCATGTGCCTTGGTACTACTGGGGAGGCATGGAAGAAGATGTATGGAGAAGAGATAGGTATAGACATTTGGAAGAGACATGTGAGTGAGAGACAAGTGGAGAGCCTGATGATGGCAGCTGTTATCTTGATAGGGTATTGCCTTTTTTCCCAATTTTCTGGCACCCATTTTAAAACTTCCCTATGGCAAGCTTCCAGAAGATGTCTTAGACTTGTAAGCTTTGGGGCCTCAAAAGTTCTACTTTGGACTGACCCTGTTTGGTGGTCATTTGCCTATGGAGGGATTTTTTTTTTTTTTTTTTTTTTACTGAGTCTCATTTATTTTGTATGGTGGATGGCAGGAGCCCATTTTATAATGTGCAAGTTTGGAGGTCCCTTGGTGCCCCAAGATCATGCAATAAAATTCCTTGTTTTTATTTGCCAGTGAATACAAATTCCATTTAATTTTTTTATTTCAATAGAAATTTTCTTGATGAAATTTGAATACTATTGAATTTTAGAAAAAGCACATACACTATGGGATCTTTGATAGAAAATAGGGCAGGGAGAGAATCAAGATGCTTCAGTGAACAATTTAAAAAATAGCATAATCAAACAAAACAAAAGATAAAATCTCTTCAAATACAAATGTTCTTAGTTTTTCCTGATCATTATGGAATAAGAGGAAGGAATGGGAGGAAGTGGTATAAATTATAATAAAATTATTAAAATCTAGAAAAGTTGTTACATATATTTGGTACCTATGAAAAGAACAAATATTTTTTCTAGCTGAGACAGATTTTTGTCACACTATTCTTAACAAGCATTGGAGATAAAACTGCATGACTATTTTTTCCCCTAAAATTTTCTTTTGAATACTAAATTGCAAAATTTGCACAATCTTCTAATTAAGAAACTCTAAGTAATGAATTTACCTAGCTTCAGATAAGTAGAAACAGGATGTCAGTTCTGATTATGGCCTGACTATTAAGTCCTTTCTAAAATTTTAGATTTTCCCTTTTTTCACATGAGAAAGTTTCATTCAATTCATTGTTTTTTTAAGTTTGAATTCATAAGTCAAGTTCATAGTAATCTGTGCCTCCTTTTATCACATTTATCTTTGAATAAGTTGTATATTTCCTTTTACATTCATTTTAAAGCTTTTAAAAGCTTTTAGTTTTTGTTTCTGTTCTCAGATATAAACTTTCTTAATTACTAACTGCTCCTGGATACTCTAAAAACCTTTTGACCTGTTTTCCAAACAAAGGGCCCAAACACTAAACATCATGCTTTATCTATGGAGAAGAGTTGTCACAAAAGCAAATTTTATCCAACCAAAGTTCAATAGTTGTTCTACTCTAACTATTCAGTCTGCTTAGATAGTTTCATTGTGGCAACCTGGGATCCCCAAATCTTCCTGTTCTAAGTATGTTCTGCCATCAGCCACATAAAAATAAAACATACTCTAGTTTGTAAAACCTTCAATAGAGGGGAATTTTAATAAAATCAGTGTGTGATAGAAGAGAAAGTCTATAGTTTAATATAGTTTATAAATAAGGCACCCAAAATTGCCCATCCCCTGAGGGACTGAGCATAGGAAAGAGCCAGATATGGAACAAAGATCTATAACAAATCAGCATCCAGAAAAAGGGATTTTTCAGAACTTGCCACCATCCAGGACAAGATTGGATGCCCCATAACTGCCCCATAACAGTCATGGGGCCAGTTAGGGAACAAAAAACAACCACCAATGATATTATGCAACTCTGAGCACCTGGTACCTAGCCAACTTCCAGACACCTGGGCAACAGGAAATTTCACAGTATATAGTCACAGGCAAGACATAAGTAGGATCACCCTCTCCTGCTATCAGGACTGTCTTTCTTTTGCTTCAATAAGCTACAATTGTTATGGTGTGGCGAATGTTATTCTTCAACTGTTTTATACATCCGGACCCACAAATGTCAGTTCTCCCAACACCCTCATAGGAAAATGCCCAGCCTCACAGCACTGACCCAAAGCAGGGCAGCTGAGGCACAAAGCCTGCCACAAGTCTAAGGCATCTTTTGGTGGGGATCCATAGGAAAGGGATAGAAGGGACCAGGCAAGTCTGAACGGAAAAGAACAAATCAAAACCCAAATCAAGATAAAGGCTGGCACTGTCAGCCTCCCTTCAGGTCTCTCGCCCACTTCTCTGTCTTGCTTCAGTATCTCATCCCATGTCCAACTAGCTGGTGCAAGTGAAAAGTTTGAGAATCAAGCACGTTCTTCACATCTATCTCTCTCTGCTCCTTGTGCCTCCTCCAGATCACTTCTTTATCTTCTTCATCCTTCCCCCAGTTCTCTCTGGCTTATCCTCTACCCAACTCCAATTTTTCTTGGATGGGGTAGGAAACCTGGCACCTCTCCTTTCCCCCAGGGATTATCCTATTGCTTTTGAGCCTCAGACCCATTGAGCTTTGCTGTTTCTGCCTACTCTAATTTGTTTGGTGGGAAACTTTCCATCCATTTTAAATGTTCAATGAAGCACTTATATTTGGACTGAATCACTCAAAGTATGTAACTTCCTTGGGAAACTATAGAGAATGAACTGCTTTATTCTTTTTTATTTTACACTGTAAGAACTGCAGCATATTTTGTCATTACCATCCTGCAGAGTACAAACACTCACATTTAATATGCAAAAGCTGCTGCTCATATGCTCATATACAGACTGGTGATGGCCCAGTAGAAAAATAGTCTTCAACATTTAAAGTTCATTAACACTCACTGCCTCACTGTATTTGTGGTTTATACATAGTTGCTGTCAAACTCTAAATTCATTAATTTCCATAAATAAGTCATTTTCTTTCTTTTATCTTTTAGTGACCTTTCTTCTAGTATTTAATCATAGCTTATGGCACACATCTGTAAAAGCAATTACAAGACAACACATGTTTGGCAGCCTTGTCATTATCACATGAGTTAAGAAAGGTCAGACTGTCAGTACTCAAATGGAAATCTCAACAGAAAAGCCAGGTGTTTCATGGATAAGCACTGGGAATTCACACGAAAGAACTTTGTCCTTTGAGATAGAAGGGCATATTCTTCAAAAGACAATCAGCAGCCCCACCTCTACCCTTCACCACTATCCCCCATGAAATACTTACTCCCCATGCAGCAGCCACCATCCACAATCTTGCCTCATTGAAAGGCCCATTGTTTCAGGTGAAGAGACAAAAATATCCATGATGAATATTAAAAAGAATGAAAAACAGATGTTAGCAACTTTTTAAAACAGGATTCTTTTTCTAAGAAAATAAAATAATTGAACCATTAAAAGGCAAAGTTTGTTTACACAGTGTGGTGGCTCTTCTCAGCTTTCTCCTTCTTAATCTTCACAAGGGAAAAGAAAGAACGGCAGGTATTCATGGTGATTAATTACACACACATGCCTCCCCAGAGTCATATCATGGTGATAGATGTCTGCATAGTGCTGGAGTCCTCTAATTAGGGCTGACTGAATATGGTAGATTAAAATTCTAAACATTAGACTTTGGGGAAAAACTCCAGCCCCCATTCAATTTTCATTAACTTGAAGTCACTTCTTATATTCAAAACCATCTGGAAAATATTTATAGGTTTTCTGAGAATTTTTTCTACATCTTAGGGATGCTGAAATGTGATAATGTTTTTAAGCAAATGAACTGTTTCAGTGGCACCTTCTGTATAGAGGCCATGCCTTTAAAATACTGAAATAATTCAGAGAAATCTCATAGAATAACTTCTTAATTATTGTATTAATTTTGTTTATTTTTAATTTTAAAGCCTTCATCCAGTTTTCACACCTTACTTGGGTTTCTGCTTACTCCACTCTTCAAAAGAATAATTTCTATTACTTAAATATATTGGCCCTCAATATGTTATTTGGTAGATAGATAGATAGATAGGTAGATAGATAGATAGATAGATAGATAGATAGATAGATAGATAGATAGATAGATAGATAGATAGGTAGAGAGATAGATAGATAGATAGATAGATAGATAGATAGATAGATAGATAGATAGATAGATAGATAGATAGATAGATAGATAGATAGATAGATTTTCTTCCAGTCTCCAAGATTTATTTTTAAAGGGGAAACTTTATTTTAATACATGAGCTCCATACATTATACAATTAGAATAATTAATAAAAAGTTAAATAAGGAATAATCTGCCAGCGTTGAACATTATTGTTAGCAACTTAGAAATTAAAATCAGTTGATAGTTTTGTTAACCTACCTCAAAATCTGGCGATTTGATTTCAACACAGATTAGTATTTCAATGAAGTTGTAACAGGTAACTGTGCTACTCAATTTCTAATGCTTGCCTGTTCTTCCTCAGTACAAATTCAAGAGAGTAATATAGTTTAAAAAGACTGAATGGGGGGGGGGGGTAATAGGTGCATGGGAAGTACTGAGAGTTCTTAATCTAGAATCTCTTTCACCTCTTAAAGTTCCCTCTGGCAGAACTCCTAGACTCTGTTTTGCTTTGGAAATGCAAATAGAGCCTCAAGCAAGGATTCCTATTACTGAACTAATCCTGGGTTTGAAGACTATCACTTGCCTGTCAGTTGACAATTTAATGAAAAACTGCATGAGTGAAATGACAATCTGAAAATGGGAAAAATGAAAATCAAGCCTTAAGCAAGTAGCAAAATAAAGTAAGTAGCTTCCCCACTTGGTTCTAGCTGTCCACTCAGCATATGGAGGCATCTGTTTTTGTAAATTTTGTATTGATTTCTAGCTCTACACTTTTATATAGCAGTGGTCCAGAACAAGACTCTTCTCCCATGTCTTGGACATTTTTCATGATTTCATGATCGAGACAGATCAGAAATGAACGTTTTTCTCAGCTTATTTATCATTCTGATACATTTAGGTAAATAGAGAAAGCACTTAACTTATTCCTATATATGACATACATCACCAACTTAAAGGCATATTTATGTCATCTCTGATTCAAAATGAACATTGAACAGGCATCTGGAAAGAAAATGGCATTATTTGTGAATGAAAGGTATTCCTAAGAAGTAGGGAAAGGGAGGACTTTATGCACAATTACACAGAAACTATATAAGTTTGCACCTTCTTACTTGTCATTTATATCTTAACTTATTTATCTGCTTTTCTACTCTCTGCTTCTTTCGATGATGAGAAAGTTATACAAATCAGTTGGCTAAAATAGTCCTATTTCTTGCTGCCAAGTTATCATTATCCTTCAGGATGTTTAGTGATTGTTTATCAAAAAAATTGAAACCTTAATATTTTTTTAAATGAAATCTATTATATAAATATTTTAAGTTCCCTTTTACTGGCCATTCAGTTTAATTTTAAAGGCTATTTAAAACACTTGTTTAAAAATAAAAACCAAACATATTTGTGATTTAAGCAATCTCTGCTTTTATTTTTCTTACATTTGGAAGTCTTATGACATCCAATTGTTTTTATGTTATTCTCCTGTGAGATTTTTTTTATTTCTTCAGTAATGACTAGGAGTGACTCTATTTCAGGTTATTGTTCTCCTAGGACTGGTTTTTTAGCCCTAACTAGAGCAGTCTTAGGTCCCAAAATGGTTGCTTTGACTCCAGACACCAAATCCAGTCAAGCAAACACCAGTAAAGACAAAGCAAAGGACACCACAAACTTTTGAAGACTGCTTGTTGAAGGTTCCCATCTGCTGCATTCCACTAATCACACCTTAGGTCTGTGGTGTGCGTCATCTACTCAACTACAAGTCAGCTGAGAAATTCAAGAGTCACTAAAATCAGAAACACTGTTACGGTGATAAAAGAAAAAATAGATATTGGAGAAAATGATAAATGATCTCTGATCTCTAGTAGAAATTAAATTATTTAGATCTAAGAATCTTGCAAATTGTGGACAATAAATGCTCTGATTTAGGATTTTGTTTTTAGCTAGCTCTGTTAAAAATTTAACATAAGTCTTTACAGTTAAATGTGGAAAATAATATGATTCTCTGATAATTGTGAGAATTGACCACATATAAAGGAATAAAATAAAATCATAATTATTATCCTCTTCCTTTTGTATAAGTTCTCTCCTTATAAACTAGCTTTTAATCCTGGACAAGTTTTAATAATAATAGAAATTTTACTGTCACTGTTCAATATAAAAAATCATATGCATCACAAATAGGAGTATAGTGAAGTATACCTTTTCTAGCACTCATATTAACAAAATGAATGAACAAGATGAAATCAATTTAATACTATATTTTATTTAATTTTACTTTAGTATAAAATTAATGCAAAATAATTGTGATAATCTTTTATTTACTAATTTTTTAAATTGTCATACATTTTACATATATAATTTAGATTATCAATTTAGATTAAAGACAATTTGAGTGTCATAGTCATATATAGCTATGACCACTATACTGGGAGCATGAACTACACCCTAAAGTAATATAGAAAGCAAAAAATACTGAGGATCATGACTTTTTTCATGCATAGTAAACATTTACCAGTCAAAATCTAAGCTTTTTAATTGCATATGCTATAGAGAAACAAAATGTTCTTTGATGAGTTAGAAAAGACAAAAAAAAGAATATTGCAGATTTCATTTGTAGATGAAAGTTTCTTGCATAGGAATAGTACAGCAAATTTAAAAAATACCAAATGTATTGATGTATATTTGTATATGTTCTGTTCATTGAATCCCCAATTGAGATATACTCAATTTACTTACCATAAGTCAGATTTTGCACTTAAATACAAATGCAAGCTTGTTTTGCTTCATTCATTAATAACAACAGAAAAAAATCAATGAGATTTTAATGATCCTCAATAAAAGTTTAATTATTAGAGACAAGTTTCTCATACCAACAATAAGGCTACACAGTTGAAATTAGTTGTTAAGATTTGGAGTGAATATGTAAAATAGGTCACCGAATCAATGATATTGAACATAATCTAGTACACCACTGAGAAGAAAAAATCAAATCAACACTTGATTTTGCAGTGCTAACAGAATCCATGTGTTTGGATCATTGTATTACCTCACAAAAGAAAAACAATAAATATATAGAATGTAGACAATTAAAATGCATGCAATTAACTGAAAAATCTCTCTGGCAGTAGTTAAATAATATTGACCAACTATGTATATATGGGTGCTTCCCTTGATCAATTTAATAATGTAGCAAAATTATTGACATTTTTGGATATTAGAATAGTCATTTTAGAACAAAAAAAGTTTTGTTTCCAATTTGAATCCCTCCTTTTGCTATAAAAAAGTAATGCTCAAGGTAAGTGAGCTATCGCCTACATAACTAGGTGATAGTTGCTTCAAGTTGCACATGTGCCCTAAGACAAGGATGCCCGAGTGCAGCCACATATTGACTTATTCATACACATGCATGCTTATAGCATCATTCACTTGTGCACTGGAGCATGTCAGTGTCTTTAGGACCATCACAAAAAGCCACTGAGATCCAGTGAGGTCAGTGGCAATGATTTCATTTTAGGGGCTTGAAGTCATAGTATTGGATTAAAACAATGCAGATTTATTATCTTACAGTTCTGGAATCCAGAAGTCTAATGTCAAGGTGTTGTCAGGATCATTTCATCTGAAGGAGCTAGTGAGGAAGACTTCCTTACACAGCTTCTGCCTTTTGTCTCAGTCTGACACCTCCCTGTGCCCTTTCCAGTCACTTACAATGCTATGCTCACTGGACTTGGATCCACTCTAACCCAGTTTGATCTCACCACAGTATTTACCTTTCCATTACATCTGTAATTAGTGACATTTGCAGGTGCCATGAGTTATTATTTAGGCTTATCTTCATGATTCAATATGCTAATACTCCAAAAGTTATATATGATGCCATATTCTCATTTTCATAAAACTAAGGAATGCTGTATTCTTCTAGTCAATGCAATTTTGACTACATTTTGCATGACATTATTATTTTGTTAACTCTGATGATAACTTTGTTTTGGAGCAATTTTTAAGACTCTGACTATAAAATTAATCCATCTGGCATGTGCTATTTCTTCTGCTTAATGGCTGTGAATGGGATATTTGGGGGCATGGCAATTTCAGGCATTTAAACTTGACTTTCTATGTAATACTAATTTTATAGCCAGGCCCTACGCCAGATATTCAACATTTGCTCTCTCACTGCAACATCTTAAATGTTGGAATACAGATCTTGGTCTCATACTGTCTCCTGAATTAGTAACAGGCTGGTTTGAGCATGTTCTTCTCTCATTCAGTGAATAGCCTTACCTTCCATCAAACAACTCCAAATTCTGAGAATTTCCATTGCCTTTATATCTTCAAATGCTGGAGAAATTGAAGGAGTGCTTCTTCCAACTGCATCTCATCCTAGCTCACTATATATGGGAATATTATTAGCGAGATAGTTGAGAATGCTGAGGTTAACTTCCCCTTAAGTACTATTTTCTAAGGGGATGTTTACCTTTTGACAAGTGCTTCGCTTTAGTGTCCTATTCATAGTACTTGCTTCTTAAGACCACTTGTATTATCAAATAGTCACCAGAATACTAGATAAATCTGTGACAGAATTTAACTACTTTAAGTTTATTTGAGAGGTGGAAGAAAACCTTGTGGGGAAAGTGGGGGGTAGGAGGGTGGGGAGTCAGATGATCTAGGGTGTTATAGTAGTGATCACAATGGAAGGGGATAAAGGGTGGGAAAATCAGGTAACTGGTTTCAGTTCTATAATGGTGGGTGAAACTAACTAGATTATTAGCAGAAATTATAAAGTAGGTTGTACTGATAGTGAAATAAAATGTGTATCTGAAATTCATATATAATTGTAATATATATGCTTTTTCAATATAATACTATTTCAATAAAATATATTATTTCAATAAAAAGTTTATTTTTGAAGTGACATTTTGGTTTATAGCACTGGGTATGATTCAGAGGTATAGGTTCACACTTATTCCCATGCATCTTAGCATACCACACTCACCATCAAGAAACAGTTTTAAAAAAGGACCTACAGTCAATTGATGATTGGAACTTAATGCATGGGGAAACTTGGAGCAGTAAAACACATACCTCAGCATTAACCCCCTAAAAGATAAATGTCTTCATAAACTCCTCCAGTCACTAAGGATTGTCTCATGGACATTCTACTCATGAGGGCTTTATAACTTTTCATGCCTCAGGGACAATAAAACAAAGGTAGTCGATTAAACATATTGGAACTAGGAGTCACCTACAGTTTATTGAAGTGTCTTGACTCTAGGAATGTGGACATGGTGATGAAGCATCTGTGCCTCTTACACTGTAAACTTTAAGTCAACATCCCCCTAGTTCTTGCTTTTTCTTTAATATGCTACACCTTTTATTGTGTGATCATTTTCTTATGACTTTTTCCTACTAATGCGTAAGGTAGGAGAGCATGTATTTGCATCATTCTCAGTAACTGGCAGAATAATTGGCATGTACTAGCCTCTTGAAATTGCTAGTTAAAATTTAATCAGTGTTATACCAAGCAATGCACTGTCTCGTGATCTTCTAGATTGATTATTCTGTCTATGGAGACAATAGGAGGCAGTTTTTGTCTTCCTATCTTTTTCACTGCATTCACACACTGGAAGTCAGATTTCCCATTGATACTTCAAAAATGTTGAGAATTTATAATAATTATAGGGATAATTTTAATTTTTGCTCAATATCTGGCTTTTGGGGGATGTGGTAAGTATTCCTATATTGATGCAGGTTTTAGGAAATAGTAGAAAACAAACTACCACAAACTCTGTTATGTTAATGGCTGGCTTGAGCGAGCTAACCTTAACTTGGACAAGTTTGGATTGTGACACCAAAACAATAGTAATTAAAACAACACACAAAAAACTACTTCCTTCTCATACAAGTATACACAATATCAATTTGAAACCAGAGACAAATTCCCAAAGAGAGTGAAAGATATCTTTCAAGAAACTATTTCATGTCTTAACAGATTTTTCACATATGTTTCTCATGGTCTAGTTTCTTTACACTGGGAATTTAATAGAATTCTTACTTATTTGCTCCAGAGATAACTAAATCTATTAATTTCATTAAGATGATATAGTATATAATCTCCAGGCATTTTTAACAGTCTTAAACCCCAAATCACTCATCCCCAACTGTTCTTAGAAAGAGATGTAGAGTGTCCATATTTTCAATTAATCTGTTACTGTGTTAAGTGAAATAAGTAAGGAAAAAGTCAAATACTGAATGGTATCACTTATTTGTGGAATATAGAGAAATCATAAAAAGTGTCAGATAAAAACAAATAACAAATTTGAGAAAACTGACTATAAAACTGAGACGCTCAGAAGGGGGACGGAACCAAGTAAGGAGGGAGCACAATAGACTAGGGGTGTCTTGGGTATGTATGTGGTGTGGTACAACAACTAAAGGGGGAGATCCTATACTTCTAAAATTCAAACAATCTTGAAAACAATTACTATCCCAACAAAACAAAAACTTATGTTGTTGAACTTGCTATGACTTTTCCTTTTTAATTAGTTTTGGTTCAATAAGAAAGTTTTAAATGCCCTATTAGATAAACCGAATATCAGCATTGAACACTATGTTCAACTACAGAAGATGTTTAATAATTATTTGTTGAATGAATTGCTCTTTATTTCTACCAAAACATCTCTTATTATAAAAATTATAGAAAATGTCTCTAAGACCACAAATTTCCTGTCATTTCAGAACAAAACAAACAAGCAAAAAACTGTTGGGATATATTTTTACACCTGAATTGTATACAGTACTGGATAATACCTATTTCTTTATAGCTTTAGTGAAAGAAGAGAAAAAAGTCACTAAAATGCACTACTATACTAAATATTATTTATTGGCACACCAACAACACAATTTATTTACTCAGCATATGTGTGAGAGAAGTTTCTTTATCTATTTAGCTGATTGTATGAACTGTGAAGCAAATAAATTTGAAAGAGAATATTACACTAAATAGAATGTATTAGAATGCTCCCTTTGATAAACCAGCAATTTCCAAAGAATTCATGATGATTCCTTTAACAGACTCATGTTAACACTTGTTCAGTGTTGCTTAAAACTAAAATATCTCCACTCTAAATCATTAAGTGACTTGAATTGAAATGTGATCTAAAATATAAAAATGACTCATATCGACAATCGAACTGATTGATATTATAAATACTTGAAAACTCTATTATTTAAAGAAAAGGGAGGTTTTATGCATAGCAACTTAATAGTACAGATAATAGTATCCTATCATAGAGCCTAGAATTCTGGTATCCTTATCCAATAAAAACAGCATGCTGAAGTTGTTGGAATCACAGGGACCTGTGTGATAAGACATCGTTCAGAGGCTTTTGGGAGTGATTCTGACTTCCCTGCCACCTTATTTTAGTTCCACCATTCAGGGAGTTCTGAGTTCAAGTCAGTGGGGAGAATGCGACTCGAAGTTGCAGATAATAAGTTTGTCTACTCAAGGAGAAGAAAAGGTATTGTCAATTTTCATAGGGCTCTATAATAAATCACCAGAAATGGAGTGGTTTTTGAATAATAGAACCTTTGTTTCTTTCCGACTTCTATGGGCAGGAAAGGTGAAAGATAATTGACTGAGATGCTAGAAAAGAAAGAGAAGACATGTAGCAGAAACTGTCAATTTCTTGATAGGTTTGAATGCTTCATGAGATAGTTTCTTGTTTTGTAAGATTTGTATGGATTTTGTATATGTTTCTTTATTTCATTTGGTTTAAACTAGTTGTCTAAGGTAATATGAAAATATAGAAACAAAGTCATGGTGTTGTGATTGGTGAAAATAAAAATCTAAAACTTCAAATCTAGATTGTACAGGAGAAAGTGAGAACAATTACCTGTGGGGCAGAGTTATTAAGCAAGTAAACCAGTTAAATTATTTCTGACTCTCTGCTTGCTCAGACCACAAGTCTGGTACACTTCTGACATCTGGTTTATGGCCATAAAATGCTAGATTCTGAATAGCTTTTCTACTTGGCCAAGTCATTCTAGAAGAAAAAGAACTACAAATGTAGCTGAACCAACTGACTTCAAAGAGGAAAAAACAAAACATAGCTGTAATTTAGTTAAAGCTAATCCTATAATTTGCCTGTATTTAGGGATTAAAATCAAAGAAAATAATGTAATAAAAAATTATGAATATTCAAGATTAAATAGTCTGCTATATTCTAAACTAATCAGAAATCTATATATTTTTTAAAAATTGAGATGGGGAAGTAAAAGTGTGAAAAATACCCAAATCTTAGGTGGAACCTCAAATTCAGACCCTTGCCAAGCAATATACATACCATTTGACTAATGATAATATCTTCCCTAATGAGACCCTCCATTTGTAATTCATTTATTAACTTTTGTAGTTTGCAAAATACATATTCTCTAAGCCTCCATATCCTTATCTACACACTGTACTATCATCATAGTGTATTTAGATAAATGTAATCAAATATTCATGGATACAAAATTTAGAACCAAAGAGGTAGAGGAATTTTTCTTATTTAATAGGGTTTTAGATGTATCACATTTAAGCAAAATTTTCTCCTTTCTGACCTTTCTTTGGGGACTCCCTGCCCCACTCGATTGCAGAACTGAACCCAAGGAACCATGTGTGCTGTCCTGAGTCTTTTCCCTAGTTGAGTGACATGCCAGTGGGTTCATACCTAACCTGATGAATCGAAACATTCTCTCAAAAATCCTCATTTTTTAGAGTTGCAGATAACTGAATAAGTCGTATAGGGTTCTTTTCTATATTCCATAAAGGTTAGACAAATATTTTATTATGTTCTATGACATGTTCAGTTATTAAAACAAGCACTTCTTTTGTCCTTTGAGTCACTTTCTGTCCCATAAAATAAAAACCCTTTGAAAAAACCCTTCAGAAAATATTTCAGTGAATTAATTACTTATTAAATTATAATTTCATGGAACAATGATATCTAATTCACATAATTGCAATAAATAGAATATATTTTTGTGTATGTAACTTTCCAGCTATTAAGGTTGCCTCTATAATGAATTCTATGTATGAGAGTTTTTACAATGACATGAACTTTATAGTGTATAAAATATGATAATGTGTAATGAATTGGGAGAATAAAAACCTACAACTTTACTTTTCTCAAATATCACATGAAAAATACAATGTTATGTTGCAGATATTGAAGGAAATCTAATCTATTTCCAGTTGTAGTTTTAAGTAAGATGAAAAGAAACAGAAAATCTTATTTCTGATTCTGATGCAATGTGGTCTATTGAAAGAGACATTAATAAGAGAAATAAGATATCTCCTGACAATTAATGATATAAGAAATCATTTTCAATAGCAATTTAGTGCTATAGTTTTATGTTTAGATATACTCTGATTAATAAAATATAGAAACATTTTAATATATTGAAATTACTTATTAAATCAATATGTATTAAGACTAAAATGTCAGTGTTATTGAATTTATCATACATACTAAATTTATCATGCATACAAGAGGGAAAGCATAATTAAGATCAAGAAGTGAGGTTTGATAATTTCAGATGATTTTTTATAAATACACATTATTTTGGATCATAAAACTTTTTCTTTTATTCTTTTATGGCAATGTTCCTATATTATTTTGCCATTTGTTATTTTGAAAATGGAAGATATTTGTAGAAATAGAGCTATTTGGTGGCAACAGGCATGGGGAAGTTTTAATCAAATATAGGTGTCTTTGAAGGTCTTCCCACTACCACAGTCATTGCAGATCATAATCTCCTCTATGGTCTGTGTTAGAAATTTCTCCTATTTCAGCTAATTTCACATATGGTTAACAGTTTTTCTCAAAGCATTGCTTAGATGATTTTTCTAATTCCAATTAAAATTTTATGGTTAAAAACATATTTGTTTTGAGGTATGGTACTTGTGATATTGTAAAGGCATTTTCCTTAGTCTTAATAATCTTAATAATAATAATTCCCTTAATAATAAGAGAATATTAACTTTCATAACAGTAAGGGAAATATAAAAAATAGTTAATTGTGATATAGGAAAAATGGATATGCAGATGATTCTGGGAACCTTGATAAGGTCTTTAAGGAGATTAGCATTAAATGAGCTCATATGGATAAAAGCCCTGGTGCCCTTATAAGAAGAAGATTTAAATTTTTCTTGTCTGTTTTTCCTATATCTCTCATTAAGTGAGATCATTCAGCATCTCTCTTTTTCTTTCTGGCTTATTTCTGGAATGGACACAAAGATTAAGATGAAAGTTCATGGGTGACAAGGTGGTGGGAGAACCCTGATGATGTAAAATAAATATACAAACAAATTAATCAATTAATTTTAAATTAGTAACACTGTAGCTATCTGCCACATGTACTCACAACAAAAAAGTTACTATCAGCAAGTCAGGAAGAGAGTTCTCAGTAGAATCTGACCATGCTGGCAATTTGATCGTGAGATTTTAACATTCAAAACTCAGTAAATGTTCAAGTCACCCAGTTTACAGTACATTTTTATAGTGCATGGCACCGAATAGCATATATTTATATATATATATGCTATATATATATATATATGTTATATATATAGTGGGAAATATATATATATATATAGTGGGAAAATTTAATCTTGGGTGGAAGAATGGGGATAATAGAAATCTTTACGGAGAAGGTAATTGTAAAATCCTACACAAATTTGCATATTTGTAATATTGCAAATTGCAAGTATCTTTATGCCTAAAGGCAATTGTAAAAATTGTATACAAATTTGCATATTTGTATATGTATAACCCTCAAAACTTGTGACTTTATTTACTTCCACTGCAAAAATGACCTGAACAGATATGATAAAGCTAAAGATCTAGGGATAAAAAATTAGCTGGAAGACTCCCAGTGTGTTTGATTTGAAGACCAAAAACAGCTCATATACCAAGGAATATGTGTAATCTGAAAAAATGGAAAAGCAAGAAAACAAGCTTCTTCATTCCATGTAGAATGAAACTCTTTTGAAACCTTGATTTGACCCTAAACAATCTATTTCAGACTTCTGATCTCCAGAATCATGAGATAATAAATTTGTATTGTTTTAGGCATGAGACTTATGGTAATTTGATACATCAGTAATGGGAAACTAATACAGTATTCATTGAGTGGCATTTGGAAGATATAATGAACATTCACAAGAAAAAAAAAAAACAAAGAATTCGACTGAGAAAGTAGCTTTCACTGCACTGGTATCAGCATATAAAAGAAAAAGAATAGCAGGTTCAAATAATTAACTGCAAATTAATTCAGTTTGCTGAACTCTGAGGGGGTGAACTGAGAGTAGAGGTAGAAAAAGCCTGAACGTTTTGACAGAGTGGAATTTGTAGCTCTGATGGGCCTTTCAAGTTTCTTGAGTTTTGTTGTGAGGCATGAAAGAAGGTTTTAGTTAGAGATGTCATGCTTGGAGATGTACCTGTCAAAGACTAATATTAAGACAGTGTGAGAGTCAAAAATTGGGGATCTATCAATGGGAAGACAGAATGAAGGCCAGTTAGAAGACTAAGAAAGTATAACCTCAACCTGATTTGCCAGATTCAACATCTAGTCTCTTTTCTTTCCTCTTTCCCTAAGCAGGACTTGTAATTTTCTCTCTTCATTGTGTCCAGTATATCCAATTTTTGCTTTTAATCCATGCAAAAAGTTACCAAAATATTGCATACTATAGTTAAAAGAATGATAACCACTGTTTGTTTTTTTATCTCATATATCAATGTTGAAATCTCTACTTTCCCAAAGAACCAGGTTATTAGAATGCAAAAATGTTGATGGATTTCTTTCTCAGTTATTATTAACTTCTTCAGATCATTAATGTTGTCCACCTTAAAAGTTCAGGGAGTTACTCCACTCTGTTTTTCCATAATTCATTATGCATAATTACCTGTATATATTTGCATTGCTACTTTGCATGTTTATGTTCATCAGTAAACTGTGATTCTCTACGAGCAGAGAAATCTCTTTATCTTCACCTCTCTGGTGCTTACTAGTAAATAATAGATGCTAAATAAATGTTTACTAAATATGACAAATAAATGATAAATGAATTGTAATCATTATAGTGGTCATTTCCATGTCCATTATCTTCCCAGAGAAATACATTTGCATTATTCAAGTTGTAAAAAACATCAGTATCAAATAATATATATGGAAAATTCATATTTGGAACCAAGGATGCCAAGTCATCACAAAAGATTTCACATGAAGAAACAGCAGGCAAAATGAGACATTTGTGCATTTTATTCAGACCAATCATTTGCAAATAAAGCCTCTTCAATAATAATCAGTCCTCTACACTATGCAGCTAGGCCATATTGTTAGGCATTGCTTATATACTGTTCACAGCAGTTGGTTTGAAAGAAAAATAGAGTTGTTAGAACGAAATAGCAATTGTTTGAAATTTTGTTATAGTTAGAATTTTCATGATTTTGACTATTTAAGTGCTAACTACTTTTTTATATTTATATACTTTACAAAAGAATCCAATTTATTTTCTCATTAATATAAAATTTTTACTATTCTGAATCCACTCTATCCATAATAACAATAGATTTATGAGAGCTAATCTCACTAACATTAATGGAATTTTTGTACATAAATCTAATCATTTATCAGTGATTGGGCTACAACTTAGTAAAACTCTAAAACTCTCATGTGCAGAGGGTATTATTAAAAATGGATATCCAGGTAAAGAAATCTTATAAAAAGCATGATCATTTAAATTATGTACTACAATATGAAGAAATAATTATCATTGTATAATAGTGACCTTTTTCAGGGAACTGAAATTGTTTTAAGACCCTCTTCCTGTTTTGTGGCAAGTATGTTGATATCTGCAAATTAACAAATCATTGAATATATCTTTCATTATAAAATGTTTCTGGGTCAGGCATGGTGGCACATGCCTGTAATCCCAGCTACCTGGGAAACTGAGGGTTGGTATCCCTTGAGTCTGTGGTACCCCAGACAATGTGAGCCTGTGGTTCCAAGGGTAAAGATATATAAATAAATAAAGTTTCTGAAAATTGATTTCTTTTGAAGCTATTTATTTGAAATGCTATTTTATGTTAATTTAAAAGAAAATCTCAAATAGATGCTTCCTTTTCTAAATAGAATTACTCTCCTAATTTTGAGTAACTATCCTTTCCTGTGCTTAGAACATCTCAATCAAACTCATGCCATTCGTAGCAATGTGGATGGTGCTGGAAAGGATTATACTCACTGAAATTAGTCAGAAGGAAAGAGAAATACCGGATGGTCGCACCTATAATTGGAATATAGATAAGTCAAAGGATAAGAAATAGCCAAACCCAACAAGCTGACCATAGAAATGCTATGTTCAGTGAATGAAGGGGAAGGTGGGGGATGAAACAGGGGGAAGGAAGAACACAAGGGATGATGGTTATGGGTCACAGGTGATAATGGTGATGGTAGATATATGAAGACTACAATCATGAAAGAAAAAATTGTTAAATCAATTAAAAAGGAAAAAATCTCAGTCAATGTTATAGGTCAAAAGTTTAAAAGTAATATGGTAATAATTGTGATTCTTATCAACAAGAAAGTTAGCCTTAGGCTGAGCAGGACACAGGATTAACATAGCAGCACCTATTTTGATGTGAGACTTACAGTCTATTGTAAAGATATTTAAACTTACATATGAATTAACTAAATATTTTAATTAGAAGCAATTAATGTAGCATGGAATGAAGAGAAATTTGTTTCTTTCATCTAGAAATCTAGTTTAACTTTTCCTCTGAATCAAAAGGCTTTAATTTTTGTTAAAAATCATTCAATGCGATGTTAGCCAAGTTAGTTGAGTAATAAAATCAACAATTTGCAATAGTTCCATCAATTTTATCAGGGCACAAACAATATTACTTTGAGTAATTTCAGTCTATTTATTTATATTTCAAAACATTTGCCATTAGAGTCATTAAATAATAGTTGTGTGATATCCCTTTAATAGATACTAGAGGTAAAAGTAGGAGTAAAGATAGAAATATTTAATTATTGATGTGCAGTTTTCCATTGTGTATATGTACCACATTTTGTTTTAGCCCATTTGGGGGCATTTGATTTGTTTCCAAATCTTGACAATTTTAAGCAGAGCTGCAATAAACAGGTGCATACAGGTCCTTTTGAATTAGTGTTTTCATGTCCTCTGGGTAGATTCCCAGTAGTGGAATTTTTGGGTCAAATGGTAAGTCCACTTTCAGTTGTTTGAGGGTCCTCCATATGGTCTTCCATAGCAACTGGACCAGTTTGCACTCCCACCAGCAGTAGAAGAGAGTTCCTTTCTTTTTTTTTTTTTTTTTTTTTTTTTTTTTTTTTTTTTTTTTTTTTTTTTGGAACTAGGTCTCACTACAGACTCCAGGCGGGACTCAGACCACAATTCCTAGCCCCAGCTGCTTCATAGGCTGAAGCTTACAGGCACGAGCCACCGTGCCTGACATAGAGTTCCTTTTTCTCCACATCTGCGCCAACACTTGTTGTTGTTCGTTTTATTTATATAGGCCATTGTTACTGGTGTAAGATGGTATCCCAGTGTGGTTTTAATTTGCATTTCCCTGATTATTAGTGATGTGGAGCATTCTTTCATATGCCTGTTAACCGTCTTTTTAGTTCTTCTCCCCATTTTTTGATTGGGTTTTTTGCTTTGTTTTTGTTGAACTATAGGAGCTCTTTGTGGATCTTTGTTATCAGTCCTGTGTCACTTGTCTGGAGGGCAAAAATTCTCTCCCAGTTGATTGGGTTTCTTTTTGTTTTGTTTATTGTCTCTTTTGCTGTATAGAAACTTTTTAGTTTGATATAGATAGTCCCAGCTGTTTATGTTTTCCTTCATTTTTTTGTGAGTCAAGGTTGTTTCCCAAAATGGATTTCTGAGGTGAAATTCATGAAGGGTTTCATTCACAGCAACGTGGATGGAACAAGAAAGATTCATATTAGCAGAAGTAAGCCAAAAAGAAAAAGAGAAATACAGGATGGTCTCACTTATATGATGGGTATAGGGGAAAACAAACAAATAAGAAAAAATAGAAACAACCAATGGGACTGAACAAGGGAGCAAGAGAGGAAGAGGGGGAAGAAGGCAGTGGAGGCAAAGGGCACAAAAGATCAGGATGGTTAACAGGTTGTTAGCAAAGTGGGAAAGCCCTGGGGTACACAATAATGCAATAATGTAATATAAATATGAATACACATATATATGTAAATTTAAAATAATTTAAATTAAATTAAAAAAAAGAACAACCATCACAGAGATAATTGACATTCTCTGTGGATATCTCTTCTATCCTACTCCCCATTATACATTCCCAGAAATAATCAGTACACTGGTTTTGATGTTTACCATTCCAGCGGTATTTGAAACTTTTAAATCACATATCAGTAAATAATATATTATTTTGCATGGTTATTATTTCGTATTTATGATATTGTAATCTTTATACCTATCTAAGTAACTTCCTTTCTCCACACACACAAAAAAATGAAAATTATTAAAAAAAAAATCTCGTAACTAGGATATTGGAGAACATCCCCATTTGTTACATCTATTATTGTATCCAAATTTCAAGTTGTCTTAAAACTTTAAAACTTGTAATATTTGTCATATTAATATCTTGTATCCTAATTTTCAGACTGATACCTTGTTGTACCCTAATTTTCTTTTATATATGTTTTAAGCCCAAAATAAACTGTATAGTTAAAAAAAAAGAAATATTTAATGAAAGATATTACTTTATGCAAAGTGCCAAGAAGTAAGTTAAAGAGTCATAGAAGCATGTGTCTGACAGACTTATTTTACACACTGCAGTTGGATAGTATGGTGGGACGAATGGGTAATGACTTCTTTAGGAACTAATAGCTAAGAACTAAAGGCATAATGAGAGATGTTTGATCAGATAAAGGATGACTGAGGACCTGGCAGACTGTAAGGGTAGAGATAGAAACCACATAATATTGAAGACGGGGGGTGGGGGGGGATATTAATTGTTCACTTCCTATATGGGATCCTTTTCTTTTTAATTAAAAACAACAAAATACTAAATGTACTGAATAAGCAAATATAAGCCTGTGGCATGGGTCACAAGACTTAAATGCAATACATGTTCAAATTAGAGATCTATTCTTGATGAAATATTGAGACAAGCTGGCATTTAATTTTTTTGCTTTATAAGTTCTCCTTACTAGCTTTTGTTTGTAATGAAGTAAGGCTTGTACAATTATTCAATATTTGCATACTTTTGACACATTCATCAATAAAAATGTACAATACCTTAAAATCATTAAAAATAAACATTTACTGACACTTACATATAAGGGTATAATTGGTAGAAGAGTACTTTGCATGCTAAGTACAAACTGCATGTCACCTTTAATTTACTGCCATGGCAAGGTCTATGATGACATTTCTGTAAAGGTAAAGTCATTACTCATTCATCTCAAACCAAGACCATTGCATTGCTTTTTAATTTTCATCCTATTGTAGGTTTAATCTGAAGATCTTTAGAATAGTTTTTGACATTAACTCTAGTAGTCAAAATGCAAATGCTTACCTATGAATAAAGGGCAAACACAAAACCTTCAGGCTATTAGTCTGTTGACAAGCCTGATTGGTCAAATGCAATTTGACTTCAAAAACTCATACAGCTCAACAACAAAAACAAACAACCCCATCAAAAGAAATGGGAGAAAATTTGGAAAGCCCTCTCCAAAGAAGATATTGAGATTGCCATGAATAAAGTGATGTTCAACACCATTTAATGTTAGGGAAATGCAAATCAAAACCAGCACATCATCTCATACCTGTGAGAACAGTCTATATCAAAAACACCAGAAACAACAAGTGCTATTGGAGCATGGAGAAAAAGTAGCTGTTATTACAGTTAACCTATAATCCTCAAAAAATTAAAAGGAGAACTAACATATGATCCAGCAATTCTGCTTGTAGGTATTTTTCCAAAGTATATAAAACCGTAATTTAAAAAGACCCTGTGTTTATTGTAGTACAAAGCACAATAGCTAAGATAGAAACACTCTAAATCCCTATGAATGGGTGATTGAATAAAGAAAATCTCTATGTACACTGGTTGGAAAACTACTCAACTATTAAGGAAGATGAACTTTTGCTTTTTTGTGACAATATGAAAGGAGTTTCATGAGATTGTGCTCAGAAAAATAACACATAAAGATAAAAACAAATACTGAATGATATTACTCATAGGATAGAACATAATGAAACAAAGTACATGAATTAACAAAAAAACTATAACTCATTCCACTGGAGAGCTTACCAAAGGGAAGGAAATGAGAATCAAAATAAATGGTTAAAGGGCAGCAGTTTAATCACAGTGGTGAACAATACTAGATCTTTGGTGGTAGATGCAGTGTAATGTATATTTATCAAAGTGTGAAGCTGTATTTCCAGAACTTTACATAGTTTTAAAATCCAGTCATATACAATTAAAAAAAGAAAATAAGGTATTACTGAATTTCTCAAACTTCTTAAATCATCAGTGTCAGATTGGATATACGCTTATATAACATAGGTGTTAATGTTAAACTACAAATATAGCAGCCACCTGGGATTAAAGGCTAATAGAAGATTCCTGTAACTTGAATTTTGTCACTGGCTTGCAACCAGCTACATGATATGGATTAAACTTTCTTCATTTTTTTAATTAGGTACAAATTTTCTCCTGAAATCATCAAAGCAGTAAGAAATAAGTAGATAGTAACAATTTATGTATAATTACACATATATAACACAAATATTTTGTATATTATATATATTTATGTAGACTGTGCACATTTATAAGTCTCGAGGCATAGTGTACATAATTTTCATAATGAGAATATTTTCAGATTACTTATGTACTTCTTAGTCTGGCATTTCTATCTTTGACTAAGAGTTTCTTTTAATAACATCAAAGACACACCTTCAGAGCAATATTCATATATGAGCCTGTTGAATTTTAAAGTATATGTATACACACATTTAGATATAAAGTGGAGAATAGTGGTTTATATAAAGATGATGATATTCTCTCAACAAGGCATATACCTTTTCTACTGGTATTATTTTCCATCAGTGACTAGAAATTTCTTATTGTTACCAGAAATTTTATTTTATTTTTTTAAGTGTCTAGTTTTTATTTAAAAAAATTTGAAACTTGTTGTAAAGTTGAAAAAAATCATAAAGAAGCTGTATATTTCTTTCATCCAGTGTCATTAATGATGAATCTTTCATTTAGACTTTCTGTCACTCTAATAAATATTGATATTTGTAAACATGCAGAATCATTTGAATATAAGTTGAAAACATTATGACACATCACCCTTAGATACATCTCTATGTGCCTCCTAAGGACTAAACCACTCTCATGCAAGTGACTGGAAATTTTATCTCATGGACTTTTCACTTCTGACCCACTGCAACCTTTTATGGCATGGTGAGATTTTTATGGTAGTTCCTGGCCACTAACAAAATGACATAAATTTGGATAGAGTTATCCAACATTTGAAATAGCTGTCACAGGTTTTTATTATGCTGTATTTTATTACATTATATTTTATTATTATATTCTATTTTAATATTTCTTTTCAGAACTATTGAAAGTAAACACGACTGTTTTCTGTATGCTTTTTCTTCATTGTTTGCTTTGTACCTCAATAAAATGTTCTATGTAAAATATACTCTCATAAAATGATTAAAAAGGAGTCTTGTGAAAACTGGCTTATTTTATATATATATGTCAATATTTACTTGTATAAAATTCTGTTGCAACTCATAAAATAAGAGATGGGAGAAGAGAAGCAGAGTGTAGTAGAGCTATAACAAATAAAAAGGCATAAATACAAGAAGCAGAAGTTATACAAGAATACCCTGCTTTCCTTTTGGTCAGAACAAAGCATTCTATGAAAGAAATTTAGTAATATAGATTATCTTTAAGAGAACATTTTTATAGTGCCTCCAGATATTTAATTCAGAATAACTTCTGAGTTTTGCTTTGCTGTGTGAACATCCTTAGAAGGATCATAATCAAACAATCTTGCTTTCAGAATGGACCTATCATTTTGATAAGGTTTAATATGGAGTCAGGTAGAAATCATAGCACATCTTAATCCAGAAATAATTTTCTTACATAGTTAAAAGCCATGCAACTTTGTTGCGGTTGACACTACTTATCCTTTAAAAATTGTATTCATAGAAGTTATTGCAACCTGATTGAATAGCTTGTTTGTTTCTTATTAGTCTCCCCACTCAATGATAATTTCCATGGAAACAAGAATGCCTTATGACATTCAATTCTGCAGGTCCAACAATTTGAGGAAATGTAGAAGTGCCCAGTAAGTATTCAGTTTAAAAATGTTATAAGAATGAATTAAATGTATTTTTATTTTTTACTCTCTTCTGTTGGAAAATCATAATTTCTTTTATAAAGAAAAACAGAAGAAAACTCTAAAACTTTCTGTTTACATTTCTCCCTCTAGTATTTTGTGCAGGGGGTGTTCATGTAAGGTAAAAGAGCTCAGAAAACAACAGCTACCTATTATATCTTTGCAATGTGTGGTTTTCAGAAGAATAACATTCTTAGCTTTAATATTTACACATGATATAAGGATGTTAAAATGGAAAGAAAGGCAAAAATATAATTTAATTTTGGATTTAATTTTTCTTCAACTGTATGTAAGGAAAATCTTCAAGTGTTCACAAAAAACATCATATTTTAAAATTCTAGTTTGATTAACTTGATGCTCACTACAAAAATTCAGAGAGAGTGCTATCTAATTGATGAGTCTGATATCATGTTTGGATATTAACACAAAATTGAAAAATTGTTGAGTATTTACTGAATATAAAATCTGTGCAGACTACATTTTTTTAGGCTAGAAATAACCAGAGTAAAATGTCTGAGTCATCATAAGGGCACAATACTGAATAATGAACAAAGAGAAGGAGAATGAAAACAGTCTTCTCCCCAAATCAAAGCTGTCAGTGAAACAACTAGTGCTACACAGCTCAATACCCATTCAGTTAGATTTATCTTTTCAAATCAAATCTGGGAAATTATGTCTGCTATTTTTTTTGTTGTGAAGCATATCTTCAAATTTTGAAAACATAAACCTAAGAGTTTTTTATTTACATTTTAATCTGATTAAAATTATATTTCTCTTAAGATTTTCAATACATGCCACACGTAACTAATTACCTTATTATAACATGATAATACTGTGGACTATTACATTGAGAGAAAGCATTTGAGATGAAACATGGAATTTACTAAGAATTTTTTTATTAATCATTTGGTTTTTACATATTTATGTGTATATATCAAACAAACATACATATATTTTTTTACATCCCTGGAATTCTCCCACCACCATATTCCCTGGAATTCTCCCTGGAATTCTCCCACCACCATATCACCCATGAACTGATGTTTTGATCTTTTGTTCTTGTCCCTTCCCTGATTTCTCCCCCCCCTCCCCTTCCCTAGCTATTTGCTTCAGTTCCATTGTTGGCTTATTTTGACTTTTTCTTCACCGTTTGCTTGTTTTTTCTATATTCCATCTATAAGTGAGACCATCTAGTTTCTGTCTTCTTTTCTGACTTATTTCTGGTAGCATGATTCCTTCTAGGTCCATCCATGCTATCACAAATGTGTCATATTTATCTTTTTTTGATTAAGGAATAATATTCTATTGTGTAAATATATCACAGCTTTTCAACAAATTGTCAGTTTGGGACATTTGGGTTGCCTCCATATCCTGGTTATTGTAAGTAGTGCTGCAATAAACATCTCAACTCAGGTGTCATTTTGTATTAGTGTTTTGCTGTCCTTTGAGTAGATTCCCAGAAGTGGATTGCTGGACCAAATGGTTGTTCTGTTTTCAGTAGTTTGGGGGTCTAAAGCATTTTATAAGGAGAGGAATGTAATGTGGAAATCTGAAATACAGTTCCTAATATGGACTAAAAAAGGAGATGGATCACAATGTTTCCTTTTTTATCAAAGTTCTTTCATACTGAATAATACCTGCAGAATTGAGGCTACTAGCAGAGGATGGAGGCTAGGGATATGAACAAAGGGGGGGGGGATGAGACCATGTCTATGATGTAACACTGTGATGCACTGGTGATAGTGGCATGGGAACATACATGCTGAGAAAGTGTGAATCTATTCTCCTAAATTATATACAGTGCTATAAACCAATGTCCTCTCAATTTTATAAAAGTAAATAGTATTTGTAGAAGGCAAGACTGGAAAGCATACTTTATTTATTTATTTATTTATTTATTTATTTATTTATTTGTTTGTTTGTTTGTTTGTTTGTTTGTTTATTTATTTATTTATTTATTATACACTGTGTTGATTTGTGATTTAATGTTTTGGATTTAATGTTTCTTCAACTGTACATAAAGAAAATGTGATAATTCAAGAATAATCTACCTGTTAGTAAATGTTTATATAACTAGATTTGGATAAGGAATGAGAATAAAATAGTTACACACTGAAATTGCATTCTAATTTTCTTTAATAATATGTGACTATATTAATTCATTTAACATCTATGTTTTAATCATTCTGTAGATTGAAAGCTAGAAGACATTGCTAAAAGAAATTTTAGAAGATGCAAGTAAAAGGAAAGATAGCCCATGTTCATTGATCAGAAGTTTGTTAAAATACCCATACTATTTAAAGCAATCTACAGATTTAATTAATCCTCATCAAGATTTCAATAACATTTTTAATGGAAATAGAAAAATAAATTATAAAATTCACATGGTATCATATAACGAAGCAGTTCATAGAAAAGCAACTCTGAATAAGAACACCAAAGCTGGATGCATCATATTTCCTGATTTAAGCTTTATTAAAAAAACAAACTATGGTATACAAAATGCTATAATACTGTCATAAAGACAAATACACAGCATAATGAAACAGAATGGAGAAACCAAATAACAAATTATACATTACAATCAAGAATACTTGATGGGGAATTATGTATTCTTTAATAAATGCAACTGGGGAAAAGTGGATGTCTATGTGCCAAAGAACAAAAGTAGAACATTGTCTTATACCATGCACAAAAAATCAACTGTAATGTATTTCCGTATTTTACCTAAGACTTGAAAACATAAAATCCCTATAAGAAAATACTTGGGAAAGCTCCTTAACATTGGCCTTGGTAATGAAGTTCTGGATACGACACCAAAAGCATAGGCGACAAAAGCAAAATTAAGCAACAAAAGCAAAATTAAACAAAATTACATCAACTTAAAATAGCAAAATAAAATCAACAAAATGGAAGGACAATTTAAGGAATGGGAAAAATGTCTATAAACCATATCTCCAGTAAGTGGTTAACATCCAAAATGTATAAGAAACTAAAAAAACTCAATAGTTAAAGAAAAGAAAACATTAAAAGGTGAGCAGAGCAACTGAATTTCTTCAAAGTCATATAAATGGCTAGCAGGTATATGAAAAAGTGTTCAGCATTATTGATAACTAGAGAAATGCAAATCAAAACCATAACTGAATTCATCCCGCATGTTAGAATGACTTGTTATTATAAAGATTAGATACCAAGTTTTGTGGAGAATGTGGCAAAAAGAGTCCCTTGTGCACTGTTGGTGGGTATATAAATTATTGTAATTACTATAGCAACACTATAGAGAGCCTGAAAACTTTAAAATTAGAATCACCATATGACCAGCAATTCCACTTCAGGGTATCTGTACAAAGAAAATTAAAATAGGATATCATTGCAGCATTATTCACACTAACCAAGTATGCAGATAATCATGTGCCTATGGACACATGAATCAAGACAAAGTCATTCATATATATATATAAATATGTATATATATGTATATACACACATATGTGTATATATACATGTGTATATATACATGTGCATATATACATGTGTATATATACATGTGCATATATACATGTGTATATATACACATATGTGTGTATATACATATATATGTACAAAACTCAGAATGCAAAGATATTTTGTATGTGATATAGATATTATTTAAAACCATTTACATAGTTTAGGATATTTTTACAACTAATGTTAGAACAACTTTGGCATCAAAAAGATAAAATTTGATGCCCTACATAAGAACATATGTAAGAAACTCTCTAAAAGAATTAGGGTTCTCAAAGTAAAATTAACAACAATCAAATAATAGAAAATGGATTAATTTATAACTATATTATTGGGACAGACTTTATTACACTGACTCAAAACCCAGGGAAAACTAAATTTGATATTGTTATAAGCATGGCGAAATTATTCTCTTTGTTTCATTGTTTGAATTTTAATTGATTGCACACACACGCACACACACATCTTTTACACTGCTGTATACCCTGAGATTTCCCACCATTTTGTCATCAATGAACCATCATCTTCATCTCTTTTGCCCATCCCTCCCCAGATTTTAACATTCCTCTCCCTTCCTTGAACTAAAAAGCATTGCAAAATTAACTACAAAGTCAAACAACAATTGAAAAATTAGCAGACTATATTCAGTGTATGTCACAGATCAAAGTGTAATATCTTTACTATATAAAGAACTCTTAAACGCTGAAGGATAAAGTACTGAAAAAAAAAAGAAAAGAAGTTGTAAACTGAATATAGCTGTTATAAATTGAGAGCTGGTTGAAATATAAAAATGTGAGATGGAATGAGATCATATTGAGAAAGATTGTAGACAGAGGGAGGCTAATTGAATGAATGAATCCTCTAGTATTCAGGTATAAACATGATGGGAAGAGGAATAAATACTAGGGAAATGGAACTGAAAAAAAATAAGTTGATGAGCAAATTTTGTAAATATTGTGATCTTTTTCCAGTTAGTATCAATAATGGCTTAGAACTGAGTATTGTCAATTACAAGGAAATCTGAAATTACTTATAAAACAAAACACCCTATCGACAATGTATTGTTTTAGGTCATATAGCTCTTTGCTATTTTCCATTATTTAAGCAAGTGACAACCATCATTTTTGGACTGCATTCATATTTTAAAATTTAATTAAAGCAATTTAATTGTGCAATATCAAAATTATAGCTTGTATAATGAAATCTATGAACTCTTCACTCTGTTCTACACATATTATTTTTTATTATATATATATATATTTTTTTTTTTTTTTAATAAGTAGGGAGCTTTTGGACCCCTTTAGGAAACTTATCTTTTCTCTGTTATACAGAATCTCAAAAATGCAACTTTTAATCTTAGGGATAACAAAGCCCAAACGAACCTGACTTAAAATATTTTCACTGAGTATAGTTATTTAAAAATATTTAAAGGACATAGTAAGTGAAGAATATGAACACTCTAAAAGGTGTTTTCTCTATACTGCCTCATCCTTGTTGGCTTATGTTAAAATGAAGTGACAACAAACAGAGTCTGCTGTGTTTGACACACTATTTAGAGTAGCTGTAGAGAGCAAAGGAACATTTACTATTTTTAATCATTAGCTTGAATGATTGATCAGCAGTGTAACTGAAGTGTGAGTCATTTAAATATAAAAGCACTCTGAAGTTTCTAATTTTAGAAAGAAATAATGGAGTAAACAGCAAAGTTAATCATCATAGATGCCTTAGTGTTGAGACAGGCAATTCGTAATTTTGAAAAACAGTAGTATGAAGTAAAAAGAAATCTCATCAAGTTAATGTGATTTGTTTCCTGAAATGTTAAGTGGAATCTAAACTTGAGTCACTTTGACACAGATTGAGTAGAGCAAATAAATGAAAGAAAGCTGAGTTACTTCAACTTTAAAGACACTTGTCATTTGTATTGTCTTTTCAGAAAGTGATTCATCACTTCAGAAATGTGTCTTCATATAAATCATTCACTAATATTTGCAATAACCAAATCTTGTAGACTGAAAGTGTATCTTTATATAGTGTTTTCTGTTATGTTTAGATTGGAAAGTGAGGTGAGAACAAGTGTGTATTCCATTATTGGTCAAAGAAATTAGAGAAAGGAAGAATAAAAAACGCAATTTTAGACATATTTATTGCTCTAAGAAATTTGTGGATGAAGCCACTTTTTTTTTCATGAGAAATTCTGTAATTTTTAAGAGTGAAATTTCAGAGGGTTTCTCTAAGCTTTGTAGAAATTTTTGAAATGTATTTCTAAATTGATACCATTCTCAGCATTTCAGCTGTTCTATGTTTACTTTCTATATAGCTTACTTTTATTTTAGAACCTATCTTTCTCATATTCCACCTACATCTCTGCACATTCTTATGTAACACGCATACTTTTTATTTACTCACATTTTCTTTACTCCTTTATCAATGAGTACTTAGGTCGTTTTCATACCCTAGCTATTGTAGATAATGTCACAATAAGCATGTGGAACACATAACTTTTGAGTTGATGAATCCCTGTTCTTTAGACAGATACTCAAAATTGTATTGCTGGATCATATGGTACTTCCAGTTTTAGTTTTCTTTTGCGATAAGTTCAGAACACTGTCCAAAATGACTTACAAATTTAAACTCCCACTAAAAATATATCACGGTTTTCTTTTTCTCTGCATCATCTCGGGCATTCTGAAAGATACGTGATGATATCTCATTATGGTTTTGGTTTGCATTCTTATTAGTAGAACTGCTGGGCATTGTTTTTTTTATATGTCTATTGGTCTTCTTTGTATGGTTTTGAAAATTGTCTACCCGGATCTGCTGCCCATTTATTAATTGGGTGCTTTTTATTTTTCTTGTTAAGTGGGATAGATATTTTGTGTTCCTTACATATTAGCCCTTTCTTGTGATATGATGTGTGAATATGTTCCGGAATTTTGTAGACCATCTTTTTAATCTGCTATTATGTCTTTTCACTCTGTAGAAGCTTTTTAGCTGGATATAGTCCTGATTGTTTACTTTTGCTTTTATATCAATTGCCATTAGGGTTGACAGATTGTTTATTCTATGAAAAACCATTTTAGAGAACCTAGATATAATTTAGAAAGCACAGTGTGGAGTAATACAGAGGAGTTCCAAAATGTCTTAAAACATGGATAATGTCAAAATGTTTTACTGATCTGACATAAAAATAACTTTATTAATAGGCATTTGAGTTATAGTGAGGCATAACTAAAACCCTAAATATTATTGCATCATTGTATATTGAATTAGCTAAAATTATTCTGGGGAAAAAGAACAGGAATTCTGTGTAAACTATGTTAATTTTCCCTAATGATATTTTTGGTGCATATAAGAAAATACAGATTATTTTTCAGCAACACAGCAATTTTCAAGCCATTCTAACATTCCCAGTCCAAATATACACCCACACACCCTCAATCTAAGATTCACCAGTGAGAACGGTCTCAGAAGCAATGTACATGAGGATAAGGTATGACTATAAACAGATGATAAATAAACTACTAAGAACAGGCTGTTGAAATTTAAAATATTAAAGACAGCTATAATATAGATAGACCATATGTCATAAGGATATCATTTTCTTATAGTACATTATAAAACACTCTACAATTTGAAAATTATTTTCTCATACTATTCTGCAACCTTAATGTAGTCCAGCATCAGTGGGGCTCCTGACTTTCCTTGGTTTAGATGCATTTCTGACCACTAATGAAAACTGATGAAATGATTTCCTACTCAAATTTCCCCTAGCTTTCATTTCCTAATAACATCCTATGCAATGGGAACAGTAAATCATTGAGGCTAGCAGCAAAGTGAAATGCATAGAGCCCACTTGACTTTCTGCTTCTGCAGGGGATGTCTTAGAAAATACCCACTCTATGGAAACATTGGCGGTATCAGGGATGAAGATATATGATGTACCCAACTAAGTGATATTGGGGAAGGGACTTATAAATCCACCTTTAAAGCTACTAACTTCAACTCACTGAAAAGTGTATTCATCACTCTTCTCTGATGCTGATCCCAAAGCAGAGCTATCTGCCTTGATGTTGCCACAAGCAGATGACACTGCCTATTTAGTGATCTTTCATCCACACTTTCACTTGTTTGCTAGTGAGCATGCTACCACAAAATTTGGTCCATCTGTCCACCCAAACAGTGAGACTGTCCATCCAAAAAGTGAGATATAAAGCACCCCAGGAGCTTATCAGCACCAACTTGAAATTACTTCTGCAAACACTATTGCAATGGCTCCCTGGTATCCAAACTCACTAGCCTTTTCCCACTTGAATCCATTCAAGCTATCAAATGATTCATGTTTCCAGGGTTGCTCAGAATAACCACTCAACTGTCTTTAGATGCATATAATCATAAAGAAGGGTTAGGAGAGTGTGACAGGTGGTGCTAGTATGTTCTCTTCTGGAAACAAGAGTATTTATATTGTCACATAGGCAATTTCACATACATATGTGACATTTATATATGTATATAATATTACATATATATACACATACACATAATGACTCATTTCTGAAATCCCTATTCAGAGTCCAGTAATACACGTTAGCCTCTACAGGAGAACAACTAAATATCTATTTTGGTAGATCTGGAAAGAGTGGGTTTGTAGAGGATGCATATCTATGTTACTGTGCCTGCTATGTTGTTTCCTTAAGATTTGTTTAAGAATAAACAAGCTTCTATTTTACTCATTGGAGTTTTTTTGTTGATCATGTCTATGAGGTGAGTGCAAGAACTCATGTGTTTACATGGAAAAAAGTCTGTGTTCAATTTTTTTTATTCTTTATTCCTGAAAATAGTGAATTTGAAGTAGTTTGACCAAGAGTGTAAGGGAGAATGATTGTACTGATGAAAGTCTCTGGCACTGTAGATTTGAAATTCCTGAGTTTCCAAATGTACAATATATGTTCTTAGCAAAATCTTTCTGCTTGTGCATTTTAATTCTGTCAAGAAGGCATACCCTATGGAAGTTAAGACAGAATTCATTGTCCATAGAATTTTACACTTGGCCTTTGTCCTGAGTTTCCAGCAAGGGCTCTCATTAAATATCAATTTTCTTGACAGCTTTCATGATGTGGACACATTAATATTAGGAACTGGACTGTGATCACTGACATAAACTACTGAACTGCTGTCAGAGAGCAGTGACTTCAGATCATTTACAGAGGATTTAATGTAGTGAAGAAAATTAACCTCATCAAGAATTTAGCTTGTATATGAAGTAAGGAATTTATTTATTACTTCCTAATAAAAATGGTTTGGAAGAGAACATGTTTTCAATGTTCTAATTGAATGCTGAGTATCAAAGCTTGGGGTTTTCCCTATGTTTCTACTGATGTATGTGTGACTCCAGGCAAATACTTTCCTTGGTGTTTCCTTTAACATCCCTTCAGCAGCAGGGTACACGGTGACTACTTAAAATAATGAATACTATCATCAGTAAGACCTTTTTCCTTGAGTGTGAAGCTTTATCATACATTTTCTGTCAAAGACATGGTGAAATATCATTGTATTCTTAAATAAAAAATAAGCATCTGTAAATATTCAATGAATATAAACATGCAACAATACATGAAATAGTTTTCAACTTCTATTTTGTAAGTTCATGAAATTTTAATAATTTGCATTTATTTTTAGGTTTCTTTTGATAATAACTCTAATGTCAATTTTCTGATTCTTGGAATTCACTAGATGAATTGAACCTTCTCTGACCATTGAAATGGGGGAAATATATTTAACATACACAAGTTACTATAATTACTAGTCCACTCATTTATATACCACAAATTCTATCTTTCCTTATTTGGCGATTCCACTGATGACATTTTGAAGAAGTGAAGCAATGTGGATTTGGAACAGCTGATTTATTAGCACTAAGAACCACTAAGTCTGTATGGGAAAAAAATCAGGTTCCATCAGTTATCAATTCCATCCATTACATAACACCAATTTATAACCTCAACTTCTGTCTACAACTCTTCAGATGAAGCTGCTTAGGTAATGTGTCACCGCTTCATCTTTGTTTACTCTACTTTGCTTATGTGGAAGTTTCCCCTATTATAAATTTATTGACATCAGAAGAGTGTTACAATAATATTAGATAATAAAGAGTGGTTATGGAAAGCTTAGTGACTGCCAAGGCATTGCTGTCGATGTTGATGAAGCATTTTATTATGATTTAATTCATCAATATATGCAGAAATATTTTGTATTATTTATGTCAAGGAATATCTTTTTGTCTAAGCACTGTCAAAAACTAGACCTGATAATCACGAATATCTTTAAGAACAAGCCATATTCAACTCAAATTTTTGGGCTACTACATTTCATTTTCATTATTTCAATATAAAACTTCAAAATGTTTTTGACCATAATTGTCACTATTCTGGTATCAACATTTTATTTATACTTTTATATTTTTCCTTATTCCTTATTCTTTATTAAACAATGAAATGACAAAGAAAAAGAAAGTTCTCATCTATATTTCATAAATCCTATTGTTTAAAATATAACAAATAAAGTTATAATCAATTTAATCTAGGATTAGGTGATGGCAAATATATCTTCAAATTCATTATATTGCCCAAAACTCACTTTTAGAACTGAAGAGTTGAAGTGGGGAGTGAAAAACAACTAGTTGTAGTTTCCTTGGCCTTGATAGCATATCAGTAAATTTTCACTTCCTTATAGACTCTTGAAAAGAAAATATCTTTCTTTAAGTTGACCCAATTTATACAAAAATACAGAAAAAATTAATACTTAAATTTGTATGAACTAGTCTGTAATCAGCTTCTATTCACTGAGTGAATGAAAGTCATATCAATCTCTTCTCAAGTGTTTTTAATATTGTTATACAAAAGTAATTAGAATTTGTTGCATAATATATTCCATAAATTTAAAATTTTAATAACTCAAACTATTAAATGAGTAAATTATATGTTAAATTATTAGTAATAATAATTGTAGTAACAACAATAAGCTACCTACATTTTCTATTATTTATTGATAAGGGAGAAAATGCAATATTAAACATGCCTGACAACTCATTTTATAAGATTGTTACCTTAGTATTTTTAGAATTGCTGAAAGAGGACTATAAATGGATCAATTACATTCAGTTTAGAGACACAGGGTAACTGTCACATTTTGTCACATTGTAATAGCCAAAGTAACTAGGGCAAGTGTAATATGATGAATATCATCATTGTATGGTATGAGCATATAGTGAAAACAATCCTTTCTCAGTCAAGAGGGTATCAACACTTTATGCTCAATGTTTTTTTTGTTTTTTTAAAATCAGGGCTACTCACTACTCACACATACTCAGATCAGCATATACTCTAATATTTGCACATGAGAAAACTGGGAAAATGGGAAACTTCTTACCCCATGATGTCACTCCTCTGTTGATGAGACCTATTATCAGCACAGAACAAGTCAGAACTCTCAATAGATGCCATGAGAAGCAATATAAGTGGCCAATTGCATTCTGGATGGTAGAAAAAAGGTTTAGGTATCCTTCTATGGTAAGGAATTGCTGCCTAAGGCATGACTGCAGTTGTATTATTGTATGTGTCAAAATGCAAAAGTGTTCATATAGCAGGGTGTCCTGTCAATAAGAACAAGAGCTGCCTACCCTCAGCAAGGAGAGGACATGAACTGGATCTGTGAAATCTGCTTCTCATTGGAGCTGCTTTCTTGTTAGAAAATGAAAAAGCAATAGCATCCTTTGATAGGTAACAAGCACAGCTGCAGGTGAGAATGTGAAAAGGAAGCAAAAAGATTTTCCTTCCCCTTTCCACCTGAGTGATAATAGAATTTGAGAATTGTTTTAGGGGTAAAACAATTAATGATACAACTTACCTTGTTAAAAATAACTTGGTAATATATACATCTTTACACAAATGCACACACAAATAACTTGAAATTATTTGAAACAAAAGGAGCTTGGTGTAACTCAATATCCTATCTATTCTAAACACTGCAGATAACAATCAATAATCTGGTCATGACAATGATTTAGTTGTTTTGGGATTTGTATTCTACTTCATGATAGTGAAATCTGAAGGTTGGTGTATGGATGATACAGGGATTCAGAGAAACAGATAGGAGTCACATCTAGTCCTACTGTTCCACGTTATTTCCTTTTGCAAATAGAATAAAGTTAGTCCATACGTTCATAAGGTCCTTTCTCCAGCCCCACACGTGCTTTTCTCTCCTCCCCTAAAGTCATCTACTTCCTATTCCTCTGGGAAGTTCTCCTATCTACCTTGTCAAAAATCTTCCCAAAGCTGGCCACTTACTAAGTATAAAGTTGCTTCATTTTCTAAATTGCACTTGTCCCTGATAAGTTTATTTATTTGTTTATTATCTAATGTCCTTAATTTTCAGCTCCACAAGTGGATTTCATGAGGGAAAAGCTGCCTATTTGTTTACTACCAGGCTTTCACAGAGTGTATCCCTAATTAATGATAAAGTAGAGATTTGATCATATGTATATCTGATATTCATGACAATTAAGCCCTAATTAGGATTTCTTATTTTTTGTTTTGATTTCTTATTTTTGAATAGAGAAAAGCATAGAAACAAAATTGTTAAATGCAGCAGAATAATGGAATGATATCATAAAGCTATGGTAAATAAGTAATTTTTCATTAATCCTTTCAAATAAGATTGGTGTTTCAACATATTTCAAGCTGATCTACAAATTATTCTTGCTCTTTTAACTGAATATAAAATTTTAGTTATTATAATTTACCTACACATAATTTATAAATATTTTTTAAAATGGCTTTGCCCCACATTCCCCCAAAAAATCAGAAAATTAATATTTATTGCATTAAATATGTACAATAAAATAAACAACAGATCTAATAGTTCTTTTTTAAAGCAGAACACAATAGAGTAACATTATGCACATATATATTCAACTGGATAAATGTAATCAGCATTGCCAGATGCAGTTTTAACATTTGCTTGATTTATTCCTATGTCAGATCATTTATCCATGTCTGTTCTAGGCTTAGTGAAATGGCAGGAACAATAAATTAAGGGTAGTGTTTTAAAATCCTTGTTCTCCTTCAGTTGGTATAATTTTAATAGATCCCTTCCCTGCCTCTAGGACTCCAGTTTGCCCCCATTCCTGTTCTCCTTCCCCGCATATAATATAATCTCCTCCCTGTAGCTTCACTGATGCAAAGCTGATCATATCTACCCTTCTAGTAATATAAATCAATTGTCCTTGTCATTCCAAGGACAAATCCCTTATTCTGCTGCAAAATCTCATCAAGGTTAGAACCTCTTTCTCTCACATGTCAAACCATACCATTCTAATTACCCTACTCTCCCTTTTTTTTCAATATAGCTGCACATATTATTTATCTTGCCTGAAACCTCTGAACCAGTCTTCACCTGGTAGGATTTGAGTGACTAATTCCTAGTCACCGTTCAAGACTCAGCACTTATGAGCAACTTTCTTTGAGTTCTCTAAGAGCCTCCTCTAGTAGACTGTGGTCTCCTATGATAGCACTGACAAAAGCTCAGAACTAGGTAAATAAAAGTCAATGGCTCACTGAAGTAATAATTAGTAACAGTTTATTGTATATAAATAAAATTCATTATATTGTTTTTTATAATTGCATATATAAACAAAAAGTCTCACATTGGGAGAACCCTGAGAAAAACAGGGAATGAGGCTCAAGGGTGTATTGTTATAAAATGGCTTATATAGTGACAGGGCAGTGACTATTCATTCTTTACAGTGATTGGTTTTAATGTCAAATTTTCTTAAACAATAAGGAATTGGCCAGTGATCACTTCATGTCATCCTTGAGTATCAATTTAAATTTTACTTATGATTTCCAGAGTCATAAACAAGAAATGCCTCAGCTCAAGTTAGTCTTGCAAAATAATCCAAATTAATCTTTGCATATATGTCTTCAAACGGGATTATGAAGGCTACTATCTTTTTTTTTAATTTTAAAAGCATATACTGCATTCCATTACATTGTTTGTCTTCATCATTGCACTTTGAAATTACTGAGCAAATGAACTTTGAATGATATTTTATTTCTCTAGCATATACTTGAGACATAATAGATATATAGTGATTTATTTCCTGAACAAATTAGTATACACAGCAATTATTTAAACAAATGCATAAGTTGAAATTAAATATAACAAGTTTTTTAACTCATTAAAGATAGATATGTTATATGCTTCACCATATCATAGATCTAACAAAGTCCTGGGTCAAGGATAGAATTTAATAAGTACGTATTAAATAAATGGATGAGTTAATTTAGCATTAAACTGTATAGATACAGCTAAGGAGCTCAAGTGATATTTTTTTTTTCTTATGGGAAGTCTACACATCAGTATGAACAAATAGCTAAAACTAAAAAATGAAACTAGTTATAAGTTTAATTGACATCTCTAAAACTCATGAACAATTAAAAGAGATTGTTGATATTCTGCCTCCAGCATACACATTAATATCTAACTAGAGATCACCTAATGAAGGTGCTTCCAAATATTATATCACTACAATTCCTCCTTTTCCTCTCCCTCTTCCTACTGGCATTGATAATAAAAATAATAAGGAAAAATAGTGTTCTTTAGTATGAAAAGTTTGTGATTATTTTTCAATTTGAGCTAAAGAATATACAGATAGCTAGTAAACATTTCTTTCTAGGCATGTCTGGGCAGTTGCTTCTAGAAGAATAGCATTTGAAATTGTAGACCCTGTAATGACCATCCACACCAAATTGGTAAGATCATTCAATTTCTTAAACACCCAAACAAAACAAAAATGCAGAGGTAAGGTAAATTTAATCTGTTCTCTTAAATTGATTTATCCTCTTGTATCCTTATTTCTGGTTATGATTCTCAGACTTTTGGACTCAGACCAGTGATTCCCTAGTTCTTCACTCGTTGCAGCTGGACTGGATTATACCACCAGTCTTCTTGGGCCTTCAGCTTTCAGAGAGCAGACCTTAGATCTTAGTACTTCTCAGCTTCCATAATCACATGAATCACTCTCATAAATACCTACATATGTGTATATGCATATATAAAAACTATTCTTTTTCTCCTGAGAACCCTACAAGTGTGAATGTATAGCCCCTGAACATTGAGCAATGCCTTTTCAAAACCAGAAATAGGGAACCCTTGAAAAGATACCAGTATGCTTTAATATATAATATATAATATATATATATATATAGGAATTTTAGTATATTTGTAGTACATGTTTACAAATAAAATACTAACTTCAGTCAAATACATATTTTAATAGAAACTGAATAGGAAATGACCAGTGAGGGTGGTAGTGAGAATATAAATTCTTATACAAATATGAATTGCCAGACCACCCATATATTAGCAATGGAATCCAATAATTCTCAAGTAATATGTTTGTTCCCTCCAGCCTCAAATTCATGACATTAATTTTTTAATTAAACATGCTTGTCTCACTGTATATTGTGTTGCTACAACCTGATTTGGCACTAAACTAGCTTAAATTGTTTTGTCCCAGTCTTTTGATTCATTGATATGCACTATACAACATACTCTTTCTTTCCAGCACAACCAGACAGGAACTCCCTCATTTGTATTCCATAGAGTTTGGGCAACAATCTGGATTTTCTGTCAACATTCCATAATGATATGTGCGGAGACTCATTTTCCAGAATGCCAGTGATATTTATAGACTTGACTGGTAAGAATTAACAATGTGACTTTACCAGTGGTCTAACAGTTGCTTGCAATGTTTACATATGAGTCATCTCATAAGCAACCCACTGTCACAGAAGCTGATTGCTCATTGTATTCATACAGTGATGATAATAAATAGTCCACATATAAGGAAAGATTAACGCAAATTTTGCATTCATGTAGATTGCTCTACAGTATTTTGAGACACCTAAACTTGAATTGCTAACAGTTTTTTTGCAACCCACACCCTCCTCCCCACTTCAGTTTAGTTTTTAATTTATGTTAATAGAGACAGATTCTAGGTGTGATGGTAATATAGTAAAAGGTACCTAGGACTTTTTTTCTACTTTCCTACCATGATTTGTATGAATACTCCATGCTGGGAAAAAAATTACAGAAATAAGAAAGTAGTTTGGAGAAACTGTATACTGCAACTTAAGTCTTCTGAATCAGAGATGACTGAAAGGTAATGGAAAAGAGGACTGAGAAAGGTGACTTTGAAAAAACTCCATTAATAATGTTCCTTTTTATTTCTGTACATGGAAGTTGACTAACATGGTGACTACAACACCAAATATTTTTTGATCTACTGTTTTTCCCTTCTTAGTGTGTCCTCTCTTTCACTCCTTATGACTAACATAAATTCCCTGCTTGGACCTTTAAATTCTGGTTCTGTTTAGAAGAATGACTCCACTTTTTTAATGGACAATTTTCAGTGAGCTTTTGAATACAAGTTTTATTTGTGTCTTCTTTTTTTATATATTGATATCAGAGAAAAAAAATTCTTTTGAGACTAGGTCTCGCTATTTTTGCCCGTGGAATCACAGGCTCACGTTGCCCAGGGTACCACGGACTCAAGCAATCCCCAGCCTCAACTTTCCAGGTAACTGGAATTACAGGTGCACGCCACCTCAGCCAGCTATTTTTTGCGACTAGATCTTCCTGTGTTGCCCCAAGCGGGACTTAAACAGCGATTCCTAGCCCCAGCCCTTTCATAGGCTGAAGCTTACAGGCACACGCCACTGTGCCGAGCAATACGAGAAATTTAAGAAACAGTAAAAATATATAACCTCTAGTTCTGAATAAGATATAAGAAAACCATGCTTTTTTTAATATAAAAAAAGAGACACACTGAATCTAATAAATGCCAAGTTTAAAATAGCTTACATTATGGCAAAATAAATGTAATACTTAACACAGAAGAAAATGAAATAGTCAAGCAAAGACTAAACTGATAAACTTCCCCCCAACTCCACCCAAAAAAGAGAGGGCAAAATGATGGGATTTACAGGAAAAGAGGTAAGATATGAGACAAAATCATGTATTTTCAAATGAAGTCTCTAGAATAAAGAATCAAACAAATGAAAATATTTGACATTATTGAATTAAGCATTCCTTATCTAAAAAGTGTTTAAAATCCACACACAATGCTATAAGTAAATTTACAAAAGGTGATCCATCCTTATATATCTATTTAACTTTCAATAACAAAGAAATAATCCTTCAAAAATGCCAAAAAAAAAAAAAAAAGAACACACAAAGCACCAAACAAAGTATCTTACCTTGAAAAAAATATTCAAGAGTTCATCCAACTGATTGAAGGCTGCTCTATGTCATTAAGTGCCAAATGGAAATGGAATAACCTCTAATATTTAGATACTAGAATTATCTAATATTGGACTCCTGTGTAAACCACTATGTAATGTATGTGTGAACAAGTAATATGGCATTTTAAGTATGCAAAGATTAATAAAAAAATAATGATTTCTTAGTAAAATATTTGAATATTAGGTTCCATAAAGATCTATCTAAGCAGGAAACTCAATATTGGAAAATTATGATTACAGAATCTTAAGACGAGGATCTATTTCCCTCTTGCTCAAAATCCAAATATTCAGAAACCAAGCTCGGTTTAATATTCCAAGAGCTTTGTTGCCTGAGAAGCAATAGATGTGGGAGACTAGAGTTCAAATAAAGACATTTCCTCAAGTTTTGAGGACGCATTCCTTTATATTTGGGGGACTGATATGTCATAAATCCAGGGCAGAGTCTTAACACTCATGCAGAAAGTCTCGTCATGCACCTATACACTTGCACATGTCTCTTCATAATTAGTTGTCATCTTGGGACTAATCAGTTGGGTCCATTTCTCTGATTTTTACAATCCTGAGGAAAGGCATAGCTTGGTGCAAATATTTTACCTCACAACTACAGAATCTATTCTCATGTATTCTGTTTCTTATTTTGAGGGGTGCAGAGCAAGGCCACTTTTCTTAGATTGATTTTTATTCCTGCAAACCTGTGTTTTTAGTTACTTGAAAATACTAGGCACAAAGAAAGAAAACATATGAAAACTAGAAATAATGAACAGGGTTATACTCTTTGATAAATGATATTCTTTATATATGGTGTGTGAGATTTCATGTGATTTTGAGTATGTGTATATGTGAATGCTAAATTCTTAAGCTCTCACTGTGAACTGTACCCCAATTTCTTTGCAGACCTTTTCTACCCTGCTCTAGTATAGGATTTCCCACTTCATTTTCTTTGTTAACAAGCTCTCATAAACTTGCTATTTTCTATAAATCTGTTGAAAAATTTAATCCATTATTGTAACATCACCTTATTCTCTTTAATGCAGCAAATTAATTTTGTCTAGATTTTGTTCAGTTTTGCTGCAAAAAGATCAGATGTATGGGATGCAATTCCATTTTGAATTACCTGGGTATTACAAATAAAGTGCCAGGACTCAGACTTTAGTCCTCATTCCTGAAGACATGTTCCTTTATTTGGTAGGGGGACAAAGAGTTGCCACAACAAAACCTGTCTTTCTCAGAAGCTTGATTTCAAGGAGGGGGTCTGAAGGCTAGATGGAGGCTGCTATTGATGTTTAGGTTTGAACTTTAATATAGAAGATTTATCCAGAAAGACAATCCCCTTTCTCTTTCCTTGTGAGAAGGCAGAAGTATCTTTGTTTCCCCCAGTAAATACTCTCATCTTTCTCTTTCTTCCTCCAACTCCTCCTGCCTTGTTAAGCTCTTTAAGAAGGCATCTAAAGATGCATGTATGAGTTATTCAATCATACTGGGTCCCTCCTCCATATATAGGAGGTATACATGTTATTAATTCTTTTATCATTCTGTGATTCTTTGTGTAGTAGTGCCTGTGCCTGAACCCATCTTATTCTGTAGGGTTATGGTGTTCTAGAGGAGACAGAGAGGTACTCCAAGACCTCAAATTTACATGCTCTAAATAAGTTCTTCCATCCACCACATAAATAAAATAAACTCTTAGTGTGTACAATTTTCCATGAGAGGGTGGGGGGAATGACTAGGAGACTAGGATAAGCATACATAAAAAGAAGAAAGAAAGTTTGCAATTAACCACCCAAATTTACCCTTCCTCTTGTGGGTAGATGTCAGGCCAATCAGGATTGGCCCAAATTAGAATCACTAAGGGCCAAAAGCTCAACACAAATCAAGACTTCTTTCAATGGGAACCCATAGGTTCTAGGCAAGTCTGGAAGAAAAGTAGCAAATATGTCAAAATAAAAGTTTCCTTTTCAGTCTCCCCACAGGTCTCTTATTCATGTCTCTTCTAAGTATCTCCTTTCATGCCCTCTAAGGCTTTGGTGCAAGTCCCAAAACCATTAAGCAAGCGTGACTTCTTCACATCTTGTTCTCTT